>JASDQU010737269.1:78384-100362 GCA_032191745.1 Picea mariana
CTCTATCTTTCTCCAGGATTCACGAGAGATACTACAGCCCCAGAATTCACACCCATAAAGAATAATAGGTATAAAAAGAGTCTCAAAGAGGAGTTTCGTCTTATCCAAACTCCAAAGGTTAGCTAATTTACAATTGTTTTCAAGCCCATAATAAACTTTCCATCCCCCAATAATCCTTTTCTCAATGCTATAATTCCAATTGAGCTTGTGGTGAATATCAATTCCAAGATATTTGTATGAAGTCACTTCCTCCAAGTTGTTGTTTTCATATACAAAGGTATCATAAGAGATCTTATTGGATTTAATAATCATGACCCTAGTCTTATCAGTATTAACAATCATACCCATATTGGAGAAAAAATCCTTGAGGATTCTTAGTTGGTTTTCAAGATCATGGGGACTCCTTGCCATAAGATCGATATCATCGGCATAAAGAAGAAGATTGATGACTATACCAGTGAGAGTAGGGCCAACACAACCTACTTTTTCCAAGCGTTTTTCTATCTTGTCAATGTATATGCCAAAAAGGGTAGGGGACAAGGGACAACCTTGTTTGACTCCAATATTGCAGTTAATCTCTTTTGACCAGCCCTCTGTGTTTTTAAACTTTGAAATAACGTTCTCATACATCCTTATTGCAGCAACCCTCAACTCGAGAGACACTTCTATCTCTTCCAACCTATTCCAAAGTTTTTTCCTAGGAACCATGTCAAAATCTTTTCTAAAGTCAACAAAACAACAAAAAAGATTGGTTTTAGTATTGCGGAACTCCTCTACAATGATCCTAAAGGTAACAAGATGGTCCACAGTTGAATGATATCTCCTAAACCCGGCCTGGCCTTTAGCTCTTTTACTGTGACTTTCTAGCCAAAGGCTAATCTTCTTTTCCAAAATAATTCCATAAAGATTGGCTAAAATCGGGCTAATCATAATGGTCCTATAATTAGAGGGAATGTTTCTATCTCCATTTTTAAAAATAGGAACAATGAGGCTTTGCGTCCAGGGTTTAGGGAAGCCCTGCTTAACTGCTAAATTGAAGATCTTGTGTATGTGAGGGATGAGCATTGGCCCTCCAATTTTAAAAATTTCAGCTTGGTAGCCTTCAATGTCCTTAGCTTTCCCATTTGTGAGCCGCTTAACCCCGAACTCTATGTCATCTAAAGAAAAAACTTCTTCCTTTGTAGGGACAATAGGAATGGTGTCCATGGCATTAGGGAACTCATAAAGACTTTTAAGGTAAGAATTCCAGTCTCTTAAGGGAATCCTATTATTTTCTTTAGTATTGTGTTTTAGAATTTGGCTCCAGAACTTCTTACGATCCAACTTGTATAGTTGTGAAAGTTGTTCTTGCCTTTTATTGATATAGTATCTTTTTTCCTTTTAATTAGGGCTTTGTACGTATTTGTCTTATCGAGTTTTAAGGGCTCATTAGAAGCATCCCTAATGGCTTTTCTAGCAATTTTACATTATTTATCATACCAAGGGTTGGTCGTTCTATTATTCTTTTTATGGGACACCTCGGAAGAGAACTTGTTAATAGAAGTAGAAAGGGTAGTTGTAAAATTATGATAGAGTTCTTCCATGTTGTCCTTATAAATTAGGAGGTTTAATTTACTATTTAAATCCTTCAAGAAAATGTCAACTTTACTTTTGTCAAAGCCCAAATTCCTTTGATTATGAGAATTCTCTTCAATGATGACAATTTGAGTGCTTGTTATTATGAATTTAGTTTTAGTTATTTTTATAAAATATTATAAATATGAAATTATTTGGATTGCTTGTTATTACGATTCTAGTTTTAATTATTTTTATAAAATATTATAAAATTTGAGTACTTGTTTTTATGAGTTTAGCTTTAATTATAGTATACATTTATATTAATAATTTTTTATAAACTATTGTAAATTTAATTTTTATATATTTATATTAATGATTTTTATAAATTATTGTAAATTTAATTTTTATATATTTTATATTGTTATTAATAAAAATAAAACTAAATATAAAAATATTATTATTATTATTTAAAAAAAATAAAATAATATAAAATTTAAATTCATAATCTTACATCTTTAACATTTTAGTTATAATTTATATTTTATAAAAAATAAAAAAAACATTTATAATACAAAATTATCTTAATTATTATTAATATGAATTTAATTCGACACATATCTTATATTATTAAGTTTTAATAATATATATTTTAAATATTATAAAAATATTAATATTTACACCCAGTTCAATTTGATAATATTAACCATACATCTTTCGCATGACGTATCGTCCTTTCGAAAAGAAGTGTCTTTGTCGTCTTCATAGTAGTAAAATAGACTCCATCTAATGCACTGGAAGCATAAATCAAAATGACACAATTACATTGTAAAACCCTTTACATGCGGGACAATGATATTCGATTTATTTATTGTTCAAAGGAGATATTATATTAGTCAGACCAGACATATACTCATACTCAATTTTTTTAGACTATTTGTCTCTATGGGGTACATGAATTTATAGTAGCTCTCAAACAGTTTAAATTGGTTGACATATCTCACCAATCTCCACTTTGACAACAATTTACTTGACTATGTCCAATTTATTCATCACCTATAATGCAAGCCAAGAGAAGCCAAGAATTAAGATTTATTATGGTTGGTTATAACATTTCAAAGTTGTGTTGCTCACTATGAGATAGATATACCTTAATAATATAAAACATAACTTTACCTAGTTTCATAACCTAACTACTCTTTGGAACCTCCTCATTTATTAAAACCACCAAAACCACCATTACCTTGGTATTTTCATTTTCATTGTTGAAGTATGGGAGATAATTTACACATAAAAGAACAAATTACAAATTGCTAAACTTGGTACATTCATATATTTGTAGATTGATTAATGTGGTTTCAATCATTAATGATGCCCAATATTTCCTTACATTGATTCATTTTTTTAATTCTAAAATTAAATTTTTAAATGTATTAAACATTTTAAATGTATAGTTGAAAACTAAAATGTTAAGACAATAATAATGGAGAAGAGTATACCTATGAAATAATCAAATCATTTAAGCAAAAAAAACTTATAAAAAATATATTATATCTTATACTTCTCATCATAATTCCTTAAAAATGAGTGTAATGAATCTCCTTTAAACCCCAAATCCTTAAATGATTGTCATGAACCTCTCTCGAACCCCAAATCCTTAAATGATTGTCTCGAACCTCCCCAAACCCTAATGAAATCTTAAATTGTATATTTTAATATATAGATCATATTTAATATGAAAAATATTATTAATAAAATATTAATAATCATAATATAAAGTCACCTCATTGTGATCTATTTCACATTTTATGCCAAAAATCCTAGCCACCAAAACGCAAATTGGGGGCTTTACCAAAACCAATGGTAACACCTATAGATATCCTTGGAACTCAATAATAGGTCCACTATGAGATTATACCAAATTCCTTTAAGGCCTTAATATAACTTAAACAAGTTGTATGGACGAGTCAAGATTTCCCAAGATGCCAAGGGCTTCCGCCATTTATGATAGGTCAATTCATTTTGTCATTAAATAGTTCATCTTTTATATGAAAAATAAATTTTGTATAAAAATAAATTTTATTTATTTATTTATAGATATGGTTTAATTGTAAATTGATTTTTAAACTTATTAAAGATAAATGATGCAAAAAGTTTTAGAAACTTCTAAGGTTTTTAGTGGACACTTCACTCATCATCAGGGATAAATTGTGAAATGTCAATAATGTCTCATGCATTTGTGGATGGAGAAGATGTATACTTATTTTGGAGAAATTGAAAGGTTTTGGAAGGCGAAGTGTACCCAAAGTAGAAAAGAGCTAAATTGTAATGATATCAAATTTGTTTTTTGTATTGTCAATGTTGTCATTATTTTACATGGGGAGGTTTCATTGCCTTATTCTAATGAAGAACTAAAGGCATTGGTAGGCAATCGTTGTGGAATGTACTTTATTTCTTGGGTTGAGATGCAAATGTTTAGCATAGTGAATGTTCAACACCTTAGACAAATTATTGTTTGATAGGAAACTTGATGTCTACTAAATGAAAGGATGACACTACTTTAAAGGATGATATGTCTTCAAGGGATGATTGTGAATCAAAATGTGAATATGATAGGGAGAAAAATGACTATATGAATATGGATCCAAAATAAAGGAAGGAATTCCCTACACAAGATGTTATACTAAAACATAGATATTTTTCAAATCAAGATGACCACATAACCTTAGTTTTTATCTAAGTTGTGCTAGAGGCCCACATTATTCAAGGAGAGATGAAGGGACACATAATTTTGGTTTAATGGTGGAAATAATTTTATCATATTTCAATAGCACTCCCTCTTAGTGTAACCTTATAAGGTAGCATCTTGTCCAGTAGATAAAATGTTGGACCAAAAAATGAGAACTTTATTGTGGGTCCAAGGGATGCACCGATGAAAGCAATCAACCACTTTACATATCAAAGATCACAACTTGAAGTTTAAATGCACATTATGAATCTAACTCAGTTATTGCCCTCTAAGAATAAGTATGTTTCTTAGGGAACTATTATGAATCTGCTTGAAGGAGACGTGGTACAATAAGGCAAGTTAGATGGTATTCATATATGTAAATTCTACACCCAAAATTCCACTCACTATAATATATTAGAGGGATATTTGATAATGTGGCATATTTACCTGGTGCACCTTAGTGGTGCCCCATTAGATGAGAAATTGAAGGAAAATTCACCGAAGGTAGAGGTGAATATTTGGAGTGCAATAGAAGATCCACTTCCACAATTGGAATATCCCATTGGTATGAATTTCTCTTATGGCCAAGCAATGATAGAAATGCCATATAATCACTATAAATACCTAATGCCAAATTCATCTGATGGTTGTGTAAGAAAAATAGGTTCCAGAGAAGATGAAGATATATATCTCTTCATCAAATGCTTAAGAAATGAAATATGTGATTAAGAAATGAAAGATGTTGTGAAAACTAATGTCTTTCTAAAATACCCAATGGATCATTAACTTATGGGTGGCACTTGATTAAAGCCAAGGATGAGAGTGAAAGAAGGGACTATATGCTAAATTCATTGAAATCAAATGCAATTACAAATACAAGTGACATTAAAAATAAAAAGAGCTTGTTTAACATGGAATTTGATCACATTAAGGTTTCTCAAAATGTATGGTATGAATAATTATCCTTCTAAAGATAGTGTACAAAAATTCATATATAGCTCCTCATTAGACTCATTCAGGGTGTCAAGATCACATTTCCTACAAATTATACATAAAAAATAGTTATCCAAAAGTGTAATGAGGGCATTTCCAAGATTAAAGTTCCTCCAATGTCACAGTCCAATTTTAGAAATATATGGAGAGGGAATTTTACAAAGGTTGCAATTAAAAATAACATGTACTTTGCAAAGTGTGATGAGTGTTGTGAAATATTTCATAAACTTCAAGGGACCGCTGGCGCAACAATGATACAATTTTGGCACCAAGTTCAAAAATTTCACAATCAATACATTATAGATTGCTACTTAACCTATTATTCCCATAGATTGGAATTAGAGTGGAACCCTAAAAAATGCTTGAGAATTGTGCATGACAAGATGGACAAGATGAATACTTCCATGTGAAGGCTAGGAAAGAAGGAAAATTCAATTAGCATTGCCTATAATCTCCCATTTCATCTAAATGTCAAGATTACTCATCGACATAGGAATAGGGGTTTTGGTCACTTTAGACTCCCTTTTCTAGATATAGGTTCAAACTTCATTTTATCCTCCTTATATTTATACATGAACATGTTAGAAGACCTAGTGGTTGATGAACTTGGGAATTTATTATACAAGAATGGGTCTTTAAGAAACTCATTGGATGATGCAATATTACAAAATGAATCATATTAAAAGTGCCAAGAATATAAGAGAAGCCATGCATGGTTTATTAGTGCCAAGAGATTTCTTGAACCAACTCCCACAAATTTTATTATTGCAACTTAACAATTATAGAAGAGACAAAAAGAACCATTACCTCATTGCTTTTGCATACATGTTCATAGAAAATAATATTTATGCAACCATATATGTAAGCTTCCTCCAAATTGGTCACACCCATGAATAATACTAGATGGAACATATGGAAGGCTATCAACTTAGTTGAAAAGAGAAGATGTAATATCACTACCACCTATCATGGGCCAATACATAACAATTCAATATGAAAATGACTTCACTCCATACTTGATAAAGGAGGTTTATAACTTTGAGGCCTTTGTGGGGCAACACTTATCAGATGGAAGTCAAAAGATAGCAGGCGTCAAATTCTCTCAATACTTCAAATTCAATGTAGTGGATGGCATACATATCCTAAAATATAAGGAAACTATTAGGGATAAGAATCGATCTCATTACATAAATAAATGGAAAAAAGGGCTAATGGTAAGCTAGAGTTACCTAAGTGGGAACCTACATTTTCTCCATTCAAAACACCAAAAAGATATTTAAGACTTGAAGAGAGGAATAAAGGCATATATTACTCATTTCAATGTAGCAATGGAATATTGAAGGGAAGAATATTGTCTTCCAACAATAACATATTGGGAAACTGTTATAAAGACTTTAGATGTTCCCTTAGTCAATCAAGTGATTCCAAGTGGTTTTTTCTAGAAAAAAGAAAGACAAGCATTAGAAATCAACAATGATACTCTACAATGACCTTATCTCATCCATGATTACTTGAGTGAAAGGGTCACTATTATTGAATAAATATATGTGGGGCCTTCTTGTAATAGGCGCACATAAGAATTTGATCTAAGAAAATATGTGAAGAAAGATCGTATGCGCATTGTATGACCAAGTGATAATAAGCCAATATGGTTAGGAAATGAATTAGATGATGTCTACAAATATATGGATGATGTTGAGAGATACACAATTCTAATTCAATCGTGGAAACACAATGGAATATATGCAAATTGGGATTTAAAAACTAAAAAGTACATAATTAGAAGAGATAAAGACAACATCATTGATGTGGATAGCATCATATGTGCATGAAACCTACAAACAAATATAAAGGAAAACAAAGTAAAAATAAATTAAAAGGGACATATGACAATTAATATATGGTAACAAGAAGTGGAAATTGCATGTGATGATGCATGAAACTTTCATGTTAGTGTTTGAAGAAATATAATGATATTTTCTCTACTGACCCAAAATGTGGGTTTTATGAGAAATTTATAGATATTATATGATGAACACGCCTTGGAATATTATGCTACTAGGAACGGACTTTGTAATATGATTTAAATAACAATGAAAAATAACATATTTGAATGGATGCATTCAAGTTGTTTGGGATATTTCCTTTCTAAGCAATACATTTCTTCAATATGTAGGACTTGATGTGAATATTTAGAAACACATGTTAAATTTGTGAAATCCAATAATTATACATGATAAAAGTGATAGTGTAATTTTGGAAATGGTAATCACTCTACTGGAAACCAATAATTGCACTACCGGAAACAAATAATTACACTCCTAGAAATTGATAATGACACTATTGGAAACTAATAATCACACTATTGAAAAATAATAATAACATTTTTTAAAACAAATAATCGCTCTTTTGGAACATGAATTAAGTCTAGATTCTCACCAGGGAGCCTAAATTTAATGAAATGGGGGTTCATAGTTTGGTTGGTTGGATTAAATATTCCTTGATCCATATAATCTCATATTGAGCCCTTATTTCACCAACAAAGTCATCCAATGAGTGTGTCCTTCCTATTTGTCTTCATTTAAATTCCCATTAGTACCATTGATAAGGATATATATTAGGATAGAATGAAAAAGAGTCATTGAAGCATCTTAAATAAATTGGTGCAAATCAAAATATTCCTCATTTTCACTAATCTATGACTATGCATTATTGTTTTCTAACCACCTAAGTTTTGTTTTGTGTAATACCCCCAGGTTGAACCCCAAGTTGTAAATGTACATATGTTTTATATGCTGGTGAGCCAATATGGGTGGGGCCTACATTCCCATGTGTATATAAGTATTTTGGGGCATCCATGCCTATGTTTATATGTCTTGAGGCCAGAATTCTTATGTGATTTAGGCCAGGGAACTTATATATTGAAAGGCCAACGAACCTAACAAATGTAAATAGTAATCACATGGGATATATGTTAATAAAATACAACATTGTTTCATACCAAGTCAAACATATGGGTGGATAGGACTACATGAGATGGAAAGGGGGATTAAGCCAAGGGAATATAACAATATATTCCTAAAGTCATAAGTCTCATGATATGATTTTATCCTAAGTTCCTAAGTGGAGGAACGAATCACCAAGTAAAGAAAAATGTATTTCCTTGAGTGCCATGTATCAAGATAGGAACACACAAATATAATGTTTGGGTTTTAGTGGAAATTCATTCCATTCTTCCATTCCATCATTCTTACCATTTCCTAGGGAGTGTGAGTTATGGAGTTGTTGTTTCCCTGTAACCTTGTATCACTATAACCATGTAAATCCTTGGGGTTTGGGTTTGAAGAAGCAAGTTTTCATGCCCGTGGAGCATTCTCCTTGAGTGAGAGAATTGTTGGGAATAGGTTTCCAAGTGTGTTGGTCAAGTGGGTGCCCATAAATCCTTGAGATCAACCTTGTGTTCCAATTTTAAAGGAGCTCTAAGACTTTATGGTTGTCCTATTGTTGAATCCCTAGAAGGGAAGGGGTACATTTGAAGGACTGGGGAGAAGTGAATGGGTGCACTTCTTGGGGTGGAATAGGCTATGGGGAATGAGAGGCTATGCGGTGGAACTGTTGCTGGAGTTGGTGCCATTGGATTTTTCATAATTTGTGTATTGTTGGACCTTAGTTTGGCTTAGGTATCATTTTCCCTCATGGAGTCATAGCCCCAGCTTGGGGGTGACCTATTGTTGAGAGTGAATGAAAAATAGAGTCTATAGATGGGAGGAATGTCTAAGGTCTGCAAGCTGTTGGTGATTTTCATTAAAAGATAAGTGTTCTTTTATTTGTTTACAATGTTTATTGTGTGGTTAATTATGTTAATTTTGTGGTGGTATAATTATTTTAATTATGTGTGGAATATATGTTGTCAGGATTGCATAATTTTGTTCATATGCAGGGAATATTATTTAATAAATGGTATCAAATATTTAATGGGATGAATTAAAGAAAATTCAAAATTCAGTGCTTAACAGAAGTTGAATTTTAGTGACATGTGCCCAAAAGTGAGTCTGGGTGTGTTACATTTCGAGTGTCATAGATTTCTACCACAACATAATTCTTCAAATCCTACATTTCATTTGTGAATCTAGATTCAAGCCCTTGTTTTTTGTTATTGATTTTTATTGCACCTCCTCATCCAATAGGATCAAATTATCCTCAATGTTTGTATTCATGTTTTGCTTCTTTTAATCTGTCATATTATTCCCATTGTAGTCAATTTGTTTTGGGTGGAAATTATTATGACTTGGAGAGTTCTAAAGTATCATAATTTATAATGGTGAAATATTATACTTTAAATAAGATATGGAATATTTAGAAAATAAGAGAGATTATAGTGGATGGACATCCTTTTTTTTTATAGGGTTTTGAGGGTGACACCACAACTTAAAATGGTATTAACTTCATCGATATTACTTAGAATTGTTACTATGACTGTAATTTAGAAATGGAATTGAAGCTCTAACTCTGATATTCAAACACACTAGTAAAAATTTATCTTTGTTGCAAATTTTTAACCCTATAAAAATGGCTCCAAATATGTCAATGAACTCTTCTCCCACTATTATGCATTACAACATGAATCATCCCAATGGAATATCCTTGAGTCTCTTCTTTGATATGGTTTGCAGCATGAATCGACCTTATGGTAGATTCTTGTGGCTCTTGTTTCATATGATTTTTTTTCCTATGTGTGGAGTATTGCAAAAGATTTATTCTCATAGAATATCCAATGTGGATTTTTGAGTTGTTTCTAGGTTGATCCCATGTGACATTTATGCCTTGAACTTCCACCATAAAATTGTGCTTTCCATCAAATCAACCATATATAACTACGAACACTTTTCATATGATCTAAGGTTTCTCTCTTTTGATTGGATTTTGTGCGTCCCTTCAAGGACTATTCTTTGTTGCGTGAATCAACACAAGTGGTTGTGTATAGTTGGATTAGATGTTAGCTCATCACCGCTAGTCACTTTCTACTACAATGTTTCCTGTATCATCCACGTCCTCCTCCAAACTTGGTTAATGACAGGAACTGACCAAGACTAAGGTTGGCCAGGAACAAGTGTGGTGTGTCGTATGCAAGACAGAAACCAAGATACCTTGAAAAGTTGAATGTGTGTAATTTATTTTTTGAGCTGGTTTAAATGCATGCACATATTTTTTTGTCAAATCTCTTTGGTTTATTTTTGGGAACATCTACAAGTGAAATGCTTCTTTCAACATTGAAAGGAGGGAATTCAAATTGTCTAATATTATGAAATACAATTTTTGGATAAAAGTTTATTTGGAGGGATTTAATATGATATTGAACTATTTCGAGTTTGTCTATAGTGTTAGAACTCTGAATTTGAATATTTCAATTGCATAGTGGAGCTCATTCAAAATATATTGAATAAATAGTTTGACATAGAAGTGTTGTTTCTATGAAAATGTCACAAAGAAGAAGAATTGTACATTCAAACGTGTTGTGAATAAATGCTTTGTTTTCAAAGTACTAATGATAAAAATAAAATAAAAAGCAGTGGTATCTTTGCAAGATATTAATGACCGGATAATATTGAGATTGTTACTCTACAAGATAACATTGCAAATCTTAATGAACAGGGTTCTCTATTATAAGGTTATATTACTCAACTATATATTGAAGTTGATTCAATGCAAGATATTAAAACCGATGAATATAGCACTATTGCTAAGATTTAGGAAGAGGTTTCCTCTTTGAAGCATGTGAACATGAGTGGGTAGAACTCTATTGCTTAGTTTCATGATTGGTTGGATGAGAAAGAAAAGTCCAAACAAAATTTGTGTGAAGAATTAAGTGAATTTAAATGTAAGAATAATATATTAAGCATTGGTATTTGAGGTATATCTTACACTTTTAAGAGAAATATTGAGATTCTTACTAATATTTTATAAGAAGTATGACGAGCAAATTGAAGATTGGACTATGCATGTCAAGGAAATGAAATAAACCTTAGATGTTGTTTGTGAAGGATTCATGAATGAATTGATGAAGCAGGAAGATATACTTTATACCTTGTGAAATGATATTCATTTTTCACTTCATGCCACTTCCTCTCATGCATTGTTGGTTACTCTTAAGCAATTTTTTTATGAGCTCGAGAATCATACTAAAGGGTTTAGTTCTACAATCCTTTCTTAGAAGGATATATAGGTGATGGACTTGGTAAATGTCGACACATAATCATTACTTCTATTGAGTCTAAAATGAGACTAGCATGAGAAAGGCTTGGATATGTTTAGAATTCATTTCAAGGTGGAAGTCATTCTTCTACCACTAAGTTTCAAGGTTCATTTCCTATACCATCCATTGATTTTTCCATTGATGATATGATAGAGCTGGATTTTATTACTTAATATGACTCTTCTATTAAATTGCAGGAACAACACTCTAAACCTTATATTCAATGGGAACTACATCCTACACATTTTGTTCAACATGAGCACAATTATTCTCCATTGACATATTAATGGTATCGACACCCTAATTATTGTAATTGAAGGAATTCATCCACACATCAAAATTCCTCTTGGTATGGTAGAAAATCTTCTTACATATTTTTAGAGAAGAGGATTAAAAGGAAAAATCTTGGATTAGTGTTGTCTAATTTGATTTATTGTGGTTGGAATGATGATTGTTCATGGAAATGGTTGAACAATGATTTGAGGACTTCATATTGACATGTGTCATCCATTGTAAAATTGTAAAATGCTCATTGTTCTTGTTGATTTCTTGACTACAATAGTAGCACCCCAATTTTGATTCCATTATAGAAATGTACATTTGTATATATGATGCATGGTTGAGGGACAAATGATGTAATATGTAATGTTGTACACTGAAATTAATAATAAAAATATGCATCACGGATTGCAGATGAGAAGGACAAGAACATGGGGGGATATGATTCCACAAGAAAGGGAGGCAAGGGGACTAGGGGGGAACTCAAAGGGCCCAAAGCCAAAATATATTATTATATTCCTAAGTCAATTTTCCTTACATTATTTTATCCTAAGTCTTGATTTATGATGTCAAAATTGGGAATAGTTTCCCAAGTAGTTACATGGGCTTCCTTGAGAACCACATGGTGAGTTGGTAAAATACATACTTATGCCTTGGTTTTTGGGAGTTTTCCATCATTATACATCATTCTTGGTCATTCTGTTGAAAAATGTACAAGAAATAACCTGGTCCTTTGCTGATCTATTATGCCAAGACTGTAACAAGTTAATGGAAGGGAACCCATGCAAAAATTACGCTTGTATGCTTGAGAAATTAATGGCATTGAGAGGAATTAAGTACAACTAAGAATCCTTGTAATTTCTATCAAATAAGTTTATTAGCCAGCCTATGTTAAAGACCATGAAAGAGGTGAGATATATCAAGGGAATGCATCATAGAGAATGGGATCCACTTCTTTGGGTTGTGCATAATAAAGAGGAAAGAGAGCTGGTGAGTTGGGATGACTATGTGAGTGAAAAAATCATAACAAGTAGGGAATTAGGTTGTGTTTGTGAGGATTAGAGCCAACCATAGGCTTCCATCCTTATAGACTCATAGCCCCATCACGGGGGTGGCTTATTGCAAAGATATTTAGTGCAATAGTGCTTATGGTTGAGAGAAATGTCCAAAGTATGTAGCTAATTGGTATAATATTTTTCTAAAGATAAGTGTTATGGTTTATGTTGTTTACATTATGTTTATATTGTGCAAATGATGGATTTAATTGCTATTATGTTACATGATTATTATGCATCTATATGTATGAATGATTTAAATATAATTGCATTAGTTGCTTGTCATGTTGGTATGCATTAAACATTTAATAACAAGATATAATGGTATTAGAGCTAACAGAGCATAGAATATAGAGGTATCAAAGAAAGATTTAAAGATGGTGAATGAAATTTTGAAGTAACCCGCCATATAGAAAGTGTACAAGGGTGGTTGGGTACATTTTAGAGTGGTATTAGAGCTTTGGTTATGTAATGGAGCTATATGGGCCAAAATCCAACTTGTAGAGGAAGAAAACTATAGGTTGCAAGCCATATGTTTGACATAATTCCCCCAAATTGAAGTTATATTTAAGCATACCAAAGCCTAAATTTTATAATTCATGATTACAAAATTGCCTTCATGTAAATTTGGGGAAAATGGTGAAATTGGGAAAAATCCCTGAATTCTGGGTGAAATCCAAAGGGGAAATTGGCTCAAAAATGTTGAATTGATGTGTATAGGCATCATTTTGGTGGGTACAGGGTCAAATTCAAAAGAGGAGGGGATACATTTCATAGGATGAGCTTGGAAATTCCATGGCGCCCATGAAAATTCTAAAAAAAATCGAAGTCCCGAGTGAAATAACTTATTATCAATGACTTTGAATCACTTTATAACTTGACTAAATTTAGTTTTAATGCCAATAATCAAGTGGATTTGGGTGTCTATGTAAAAGTAAAAGGGATATATCAATGAGAAATTTAAGTTCAAGCATCAATGAAAAGATAATTTCAATCACTGATGAAAAGTTAATTTCAATCAGTGATGAAAAGTTAATTTCAAGCACTAATGATAAGTGAATTTTTAGCAATGATGGTAAGTGAAATTGTGCACCAAATTCACATACATTTCATGCACCGACACAAAAGAATATTCAAGTGCCAAAGAAAAAGTGAAGTTGAGGCACTAATAGTGGCCATCAGTGATCACTTTTCACTTTGCACTTTGCACTTGCGATGTTAAATTGTCAATCGATGACAAAGTCGTTTTATGCATTGATATAGAAAGAAGATTTAGGAATTGATGAAAAACTGAAGTCAAGGCACTAATAGTAGCCATTGATGATCACTTTTCACGTTACACCTTGCACTTGCAATCTTAAATTATGTGTCCATGAAAAATAGTTTTATGTGCTGATATAAAAGAAGATTCATGCACCAATGAAAAATGAAGTTGTGGTGTCAATAGTTTCCATCAGTGATCACTTTGCACTTTGTTCAAATACAAAAGTTAAATTGGGCATCGATGTCAAGGAAAAATATAATATTAAATGAAAAAATAAAGTAGAGGAATGTGTGATGGGCCACAGAGGATGATATGGAAGCTAAGGTGGTAAGGGAGGTGACATGATGTCGTGGCCATGCCACATCAACAAGATTATGGAATATTAATAAAACAAGTCTAGAGCCAAAATTTAGTTTTGACCATAATAGGAGTAGAAAATATCATAATAAAGTGAACGTTTAGGGGTAGGTCCACAATGAAGAGGACCATAAAAGGACTAATAAAGGCCACTATCTAATTCTACTCAATATCCAAAAATTGCACACTAGGGGTTTTTGAAGAATGGGGTGGCACTCCTTGACAAAGGCTCTATTGTTGATTAAATTTTTATAATGAGACATGGAAGAAGACATGAAGAAACCCAATAGAGAGATTGGACAAATTCCAAAGGGTTTGGAATGGAGATGTAAGAATAGGCCAAAATCCACTATTCTGGGAGACTTTTTAAGGAACTTTTGGATCTTCAGAGGAAGAAAAGGGAACCTAGATCACAAATATAGAAAACTTATCTTACTCAACTTTTTACCTCCTCAACAATATAGACAACATTGTTTTATTGAAAATTTCCTAGTTTTTCTCCATTTGGGAGATAGATGTTTTAGAAAAATAATTCCAAGTCTGGAGAAAATGCAAAAAGGACAAAGTTGGCAATTCTAGATTGATGTAGAATCTTCTAGGAGCATCATATTTCCAATATGAAGGTTGTTGTATACTCACCATAACCATTATTGTCAACACCTAATATAAAAAAAATCTTGGTTCCTGATAGATTTTCTTTTATAGGTGGCAAAATTTGGCCTCTGAGATTGATTTTGCCCATAAGAAAAACACAGAACTTGGGAAAAAATGGTTATTTCTAAGAACTATAACTTTTATCTCTAAGCTAATATTGGAGCATGAATATATTACTTAGAAAGACAATTCATTGGAGAATATGCATGAAGGATTGGAATTTGGATAAGTTCTTCAGTGTTCTTTAGAAATTGAGAAGGACCCGTATACTTAATTAACAAAAATTTACAATGTGCATAGTTTCTAGAATTTGAAGGAAATATTACAAATACAAGAAATGAGATGTTTCTAACAACATTATTTATAGTCAAGCTTATATAATTAGGGTTACAAATAGAGCAAGTAAAGTTTAGAATTGAAGTGCAATAATAAGGAAGAAGAAATATGGAAGATGCATAAAGACCCTACATTCATGAAGAAAAACCCAGAGGACTAAACATTAGTATGGGGAATGAATATGCAAATTATAATGGACAAAGAGATATACTAGACCCATTAGAGTTGATATAAATCATGATGAATTCAATAATAGAAGTGCAAAGTTATATTGATGATAATGAAAGGATAATAAGAACTCGGGAGGAGAAAAATCATAAAAGCACATAGATGTTGTAGAGTATGAATTAATTACAAAATAAAATAAATAATGGATTTGATTAGAGGCATGAGGAAGTGGAAAGGAATCATGTAATGAGAGATAGTTACAAAAGATCCAGGTACTCAAGAAGTGCTAGTATAACTCAAAGACAACATTACTCACCCATTTAATCGGCCAAGATATATGCAGCTGAAGAATCACAAAGCAATGTAGAAGTGTCCATGTTAGGCATCAAAGAAGAAGATACAAATTGGACAATTTTCGAGGTGAGCTTGGGAATCTTAGGCCACCAACCTTTGATGGTTAAATAAAAAGGTGATATGACGTTGAAGCATGGTTGCTTGGAATAATAAAATATTTTCAGTTGCATAGCTACTCATCCAATATAGAAACCAGGATTGCTATATACCATCTAAAAGGAAATGCTTCTATGTGGTGGCACTAGCTAAACAAAGTCAAGCACATCAATGAAAATATGATCTCTTGGAAGTAGTTTAAGAAGTATTTCCAGAAAAAATATATTTTAGAGCATTACTATGAAAAAAAGATGTAAAAGTATTTTGTGCTCAAAATGGGAAATATGACAATGGAAGAATATGAGAAGAATTTATTGAAGATACTAAGGTATGTGGGTTTTATAAAAGAGGAGAAGGTAAAAAAACATAGGTTCTTAAGTGGACTACCATCATTTTACAAGTACACGATCCAATTTGATGAACCTAAGACTCTAGAAGAGACCATTAGGAAGGCCAAGTACCTATATGAGCAAAGAAAAGGTAGATCAACTTTCCAGAAGTCCTAGAAGGACAAGAATAGGGAAAAATTGGCCAAAGAATGAAGGGTTTCAAACATCCTTTCTTAAGGAGAAACCCTAATGCATACCAACAAATCCAACTAACTCAAAGTGAATCCAAGATGGTAGAATCTTTGGGAAAAGATACAAACCACCAATCAAATGTTGGGGATGTAAAGGAGAACACATGTATAGATATTGTCCTCATAAGAGAGATAGAATGAGGACTATGTACAACATACATGAGACAACTATAGTGGAAGACGTGGGTAAAAATATTCCAAAAATATATGCAACCCTAGAGAATCGACATGCAGATTGTCAATCAAATATGATCGAAGTGGAAGGTAAGATTGCAATCATGATATTTCCATGTTAGTTGATTCAAGAGAAAGTCAATTACATTTCCCCTAATTTAGTTGAAATATTTCATTTGAAGAGAAATGAACATGAGAAACCATGATTGGTTCAACTAGCTATTGGAACCAAAAGGAAGATTAATGAAATTTTTAAAGGTTGTCCAATAGATATGAATGGAGTCAACACTACTTCATATATAAAAATCATACCCCTTGGATCATATGTAGTACTTATTAAAATGGATTGGTTGGATATGCATCATGCTAATCTAGATTTCCATAAAAAAACGTTTACTTGTCTTGATGAAGAATTAAAACAAAGAATAATGAAAGGAATTCAAAGACCCATTTCTATAAGGGAAATTTAAGCCTTACAATTGAAGAGGTGCGTCAAGAAGGGATTTCAATTATATCCAACTCATGTGAAAGAGACCGCCAAGATTAAATTTCCAAGTCTTAAGGACTTTCCAATGTTGCAAGAGTTTGAGGATRTATTTGGGGAAATACTAGGTTTACCATGAAAGAGAGATATATATTTGTCTATTGATTTGATCCCCGGAGCTACCCCAATATAAAACACTCCTTATAGAATGAGCACACTARAATAAAAATAGTTAGAAATGCAATTAGGAGGATTTATAAACAAGGCGTGCATACACCCAAGTGTCTCACCTTGAAGAACACTAGTATTCTTTGTGAAAAAGAAGGATGGGACCTTGAGGCCGTGTATTGATTTTAGACATCTAAACAAATCTATTGTGAAGAAAAAATACCATATACCCATAATTCATGACCTCTTTGATCAAATAACAGGATAAAATACATTTTCAAAGATAGATATGATATCAGGTTACTATTAGGTAAGGATCAAGGATGAAGAAATAAACAAGATATATTTTACAACCAAGTATGGGCACTATGAGTTTGTAGTGGTGCCATTTGGATTAACAAATGCATCAACTACATTCATGTGATTGATGAATGACATATTCAAAAATTGATTAGATAAGGTTGGCATTGTGTTCTTTGATGACATACTCATCTATTACATCTCATATGAAGACCATGAACAACATTTAAGGTTGGCACTATAGGTGCTAAGAAAGCATCAAATGTATGCTAAGTTGAGAAAGTGTTATTTTTACCAGAAACAAATCCATTACTTGGGACACATAATTTCAAAGGAAGAGATAGAAGTGGATCTAGAAAAAATTGAAGCCATTAAAGGATGGACAACACCAAGGAATGTAATGGAGGTAATGTCATTCATGGGGCTTCTCCAGGAGATTCATAGAGGGATTATCCAAGAGTTGTTCATCCCATCACTTCTTTGTAAAATAAGGGAATTAAATTTTAATGGACCTCAAAGTGTGAAAAATGTTTCCAAATACTAAAGGAATTTCTGACTAGTGCACCCATTTTGAAGATTTCATATCCAAATGAAGATTCTATGGTGTGCACGTATACATGTAAAGAGGGACTTGGTGGATTCCTTACTCAGAATGGGCATGCCATTTGTTATGAGTCCAGGAAGATTAAATAACATGAAAGGAATTATGTCACACATGACTTGGAGCTTGCTACCATGGTTCATGCACTGGAGATGTGGAATAAATTTGAGTTGAGTATAGACCATAGTGGTATGAAATATTTATTTGAGAACCAACTTTAAATTCTAGGAAAATAAGGGGGTTGGAGATTTTGAGAGAGTGTGACTTTGATATCAAACATATCAAAGGAAAAGAGAACAAGGTTGTTGATGCACTCAACAAGAGGATACATGTAATGCATGATACAACCATTAGCGTCTATATATCAGATTTAAAGAGAAGAATTTTATAAGTCGTTGTTTAAGATGGGTATTACCTACACGTAAAAGAAGCCCTACAATAGAAATATCTACAACAAAATACAAAGAATATAAATATGGAGAAGATGGAATGTTAATGCATAAAAATAGAGTTTATGTTCTTAATTTAGATGAATTAAGGAATTTGGTACTAAAAAAAAAAACATAATGTTCCATATGATGGACATCTTGGTTACCAAAAAAAAAATTGAAACAATAAGAAGCCAATACTTTTGGCCAGGAATAAAAAAATATGTGGTTGATTACATAGCTAAGTGTATGGAATGCTAAAGATTAAAATTTGAGCACATACACCCAACATGTTTGTTACAATCATTGCCAATTCCATAATGGAAAGGGGAAATAGTCACCATTGATTTCATCACAAAGTTTCCTAAGACAATGAGGCAACATGACTCAATAATGGTAGTGGTGGAAAAATTGACAAAGGATGCTTATTTATTCCAATTAAACTAAATCATGAGGCAACTAACATTGCAAAAATATATATGAGGAAAATTGACAAGTTGCATGGAATACCTAAGGAAATCATGTCAAATAGAGATCCAACGTTTACTTCAAACTTTTGGAAATGATTGTTTAGAGGATTTTACACAAATCTAAATTTTAGTACAATGTATCAGCAACAAATAGATGAGAAGATAGATAGACTTAATCAAGTAATTGAATATTGTTGTTGTACATGCATCATTATTCCTCACATACATACTCATTTACCATTGTGTGCATGAGACAGTTCACTCCACCTTGCATGCATGCACTAATTCACTCCATCTTTCATGCATGAGCTAGTTCACTCTACTTTGCATGCATGAACTAGTTCACTTCACTTTGCATGCATGAACTAGTTCACCCTGTTGATATTATGGTAGTTGTAGGAGGTATTAACCTCCATGTGTAACCTTTGTCTAGAATAGAATATTCTAGAAGCAAGAGAAACCCTAAATAGATGTGTAGAAACCCTAGAAGACAAGTCGACTCAGTAAAATAATTAATATTGAAGTATTATCTTATGAAAGGACAAGTCAGCCTAGACAAGTGACATGAACCACTTTAAATAAGAGATGATCTAGCTCATTTGTATAGATTCACTTCACTCTTTCTCTCAATCAAGGATAGCATAATTTTGGAGTTGCAATTGCAAGATAGGAAGGTGGATACTCTGGGGTGATTCTTGGTCTCTCTCTCTAGCACCATCTAGCCTAATATGGTCACCATATCTTCTAGTATCTCTTGGTGATATTATTGGTGATGTATTGGAATATATTGGTGGTATTCTTGGTGGTGTATTGAAAGAAGTGCAGTTGCAACTGCTGCAGCTAAGTATTGTTCTTGTTTTGTGGCTTTGGGACTTTCTTTCTGGTAAGCTATCTTTGGAGAAAGATTTGCTCTAGTGGTTATATGTTGGTTATAGTGTTGCTTCCAGAATCATTCTATCTAGAAAAGGTTATGGTGCTCGGGGATGGCTACATGCTTATGGTTGGATGACAATAGTGATATTGTCTATGGTAAACAAGCACATCAAATATTTTAACAGTGTAACATACCCACTACCTAAATAATAAAAATTTTCGTTCTTCCTCAAGGAACAGAATCCCCGAAGTCCTACGGGGTCCTAGTGCGGGCTAGTTCTTCCCTGTTCACCTCCCTGTGATCGTGGGTTAGGACCACAGGCCAAACAAACCAGGCGCCTTTCACAACTCGCGACCTCGCGAGTCATGAATCAAAGGCCCTCAAATCTTCTTCACAAATCGCCGATACCCGAGATCACGAAATGGCTATAGCTTCCTTCTGTAAGCATCCTCTACGCATGACCGCCAGCTAGGCTAAACTCTAGCTCCTCTCGCTATTCGCCGCTTAATGAGGTCAATGGTTGAACTCTCGCTCCTCCCTTATGCGATCCTCCGAGACTTGAAAGTCAACGAAGGTTGACCTTCCCTTCACACTACTCGCAACTCGCCCCTTCGCGAGTTGTAGCGTCAAATCTTGGCACCTTCCCTTCACGAACCCTTGAGAGGCGATATTTACTTTTCCATCTCGCGTTCTCGCTACTCGTGACTTCGTAAGTCCAAGTGTTGAGCTTTCATGCCCTTCTCCCGTGAATCCCCGAGACACGAGGAGTCAATGGAGCATTGACTCCCTTCTCTAGGAGATGCGGGTCCACTCGTCAATCACGCGGGCCCCACCTTGAAGTGTTGCCATGTGTTCTCTCATGCTTGGCTCTCGGCACTTCGCTACTCGCGAATTGGAGCACCCAACCTTTGGGCTCTTACCTCACGAACCTCCGAGGTAGCGAGATCCCTGGATCTCTGCCACCTGTCCTCCTCGGATGGACGGTCCTAATCCTCTCGTGGCTTCACCACTCGCGACTTGGAGCATCCAAACTTTGGGCTCTTACCTCGCGAACCTCCGAGGTAGCAAGATCCCTGGATCTCTGCCACCTGTCCTCCTCGGATGGATGGTCCTGATCCTCTTGTGGCTTCACCACTCACGACTTGGAGCATCCAAACTTTGGGATCTTACCTCGCGAACCTCTGAGGTAGTGAGATCCCTGGATCTTTGCCACCTGTCCTCCTCGGATGGACGGTCCTGATCCTTTCGTGGCTTTGCCACTCGCGACTTGAAGCATCCAAACTTTGGGCTCTTACCTCGCGAACCTCTGAGGTAGCGAGATCCCTGGATCTCTGCCACCTGTCCTCTTCGGATGGACGGCTCGGATCCTCTCGTGGCTTCGCCACTCGCGACTTGGAGCATCCAAACTTTGGGCTCTTACCTCGCGAACCTCCGAGGTAGCGAGATCCACTTATCAGAAATAACTTCAGAAGTGGGTGCAACTACTGAGAGGGGTGCTCGTTTCCACCCAACCGTAGGCGTAGCGACTCCCAATAGATTTACCACTAGCCACCCCCGAGCTGAGACCACAATGCTCTGAGACTGCGTCTCTCCATATACCAGTGACCAGGAGTGAAGGTTGCAATCCTTCCTCTCTGCTATCACTCACTCTGCGTAATCGCCAAAGTTCCCCTCGCGTCTGCCCTTTCAATCGTCTCTGCCATATGCCTTATCCTCTCGTGAGGTTGCGTGTGGCACGATTACCCTCGCGTCGATCAGGCCTGATGGCTCTACAGATGGGCGGTTCACCATCCCATCCCTCATCA
>JASDQU010737269.1:103420-136098 GCA_032191745.1 Picea mariana
CGGTCCTGATCCTCTCGTGGCTTCACCACTCGCGACTTGGAGCATCCAAACTTTGGGCTCTTACCTCGTGAACCTCCAAGGTAGCGAGATCCCTGTATCTCTGCCACCTGTCCTCCTCGGATGGACGGTCCTGATCCTCTCGTGGCTTCGCCACTCGCGACTTGGAGCATCCAAACTTTGGGCTCTTACCTCGCGAACCTTCGAGGTAGCGAGATCCCTGGATCTCTACCACCTATCCTCCTCGGATGGAAGGTCCTGATCCTTTCGTGGCTTCGCCACTCGCGACTTGGAGCATCCAAACTTTGGGCTCTTACCTCGCGAACCTCCGAGGTAGCGAGATCCCTGGATCTCTGCCACTTGTCCTCTTCGGATGGACATCTCGGATCCTCTCGTGGCTTCGCCACTCGCAACTTGAAGCATCCAAACTTTGGGCTCTTACCTCGCGAACCTCCGAGGTAGCAAGATCCATGGATCTCTGCCACCTGTCCTCCTCGGATGGATGACTCAGATCCTCTTTGTCCCTATTCACGAGGGCTTAACCCCCGTTTATCTCCCTATAGATCTAACGACTGTCGGGTTTCCTAGCCAAGATCTGACGGTTCAGATTGGTCCCGATGTCGCACCCTTTCCCACTGCTCTTTGGATGTGGACAAACCAAGGGTCCAGATGTTCTCATGGAGTCTGGGGTTCTATGATTCGGATTTCCTCGCTATTCACGAAGATAGAGGAAAAAGGGATTAAGGCAAATTACGCCCTCATTCATTCCTTCGATTTAAAGATCGTGAATGACCGCAGATTCCCCGACAGGATCTCATCCATTGATCAATACTTATCCTTACACTGCTACTTCAGGATTTCAAGAGGGTCATTCCTCTTCGCACAGGGTGGTTAAGACTTGCACATTCACGCCCTTTTTCCAGGTTCTTGGTAAACCTCTCTAAGGAGGGAGTCTCCGTGAAGAGGTCTATTCCGGGGCATTCCTGGATACAGATAAGGGAAGACAAATTCCCGAGAACGGGTTGGAGATCTGACTTGGTTCAATTTATGCATAACTAGATTCATTTATCAATCATAAGCCATGCGTGATTTTTCTGTTATAAGCATATAAACTACTAGTATTGATTAAAATACCACACAGACCTTCTTATAATGAAAACATTCACAGTTTCACAGCTTATGAGCATAATTATCAGAATACATATATTTCCAGATGCCAGAGGCAAAACACTTATCAAAAATAACTTTAGAAGTGGGTGCAACTACTGAGAGGGGTGCTCGTTTCCACCCAACCGTAGGCGTAGCGACTCCCAGCGGATTTACCACTAGCCACCCCCGAGCTGAGACCACGATGCTCTGAGACTGCGTCTCTCCGTCTACCAGTGACCAGGAGCGAAGGTTGCAATCCTTCCTCTCTGCTATCACTCACTCTGCGTAATCGCCAGAGTTCCCCTCGCGTCTTCCCTTTCAATCGTCTCTGCCATACACCTTATCCTCTCGCGAGGTTGCGTGTGGCACGATTACCCTCGCACCGATCAGGCCTGACGGCTCTACAAATGGGCGATTCACCATCCCATACCTCATCAAGCCATCCACCTACCAGCCTGCGAGGCATTGAATTTCAGGGCCAACGAGCCGCTTTTGGTTCTCCGGGCCAGTGGAGTCCAAATACGGTATTTAATTCTCGGTGGAAGTTAACACTACTTTTTCAGGTGCCCTCCACCACCATCATGGTCTCTTTTCTACACATCCCCTCATCAGTAATCCTGCAATAAATTCATAATGTTATTCACATTCATTAACCTCTTCTCAAGGTCCATTTACATCACATATTCTCATTTATGAGCTTGCCATAGTTCTTGGCCAGTCCAGTTATATTTACAAGCTGGGGGAAACAGGGTGTTACAAACAGGTTATGGGTCCACACCAGTTTCAAGAAAGTATAATTTTTGGAAGGCAAAGTGGCAGTTTTTTGTTAAGCTCATTGTGACACCAGTTGTAGCTGCAACTAAGGTTTCTAATTTTGCAACTGCAACAAACCCTAATCCAACTCTTTGGGCACCTTAAGTGAATCATTTTACCTAATTTCTGGATATTCTAGTGTGCCCTAGCCTAGTGCACCCTTTGATGTCCTCAACCATCAAAAACGTCAAGTTTGAGTTTTTGGATCAAAGTCAAAGTCAAAGGATGAATTTTGGTCAAAATTTATTTTGTAGTCAAAGTTGAAATTTCATAGTTTCTATCTTGTTCTAATAATTGAATCTTCTTGATTTAGTTTATAACCTCTTCTTGTCAATATGAATTTAGTTTCAGATTAGAAGACAAGATGAACGATGTTGTAAATTTCACAGGTATGCAATTATATATGTTTTTCATGTTATATCATCCAACAAAGCATGAGTGTTTTTTGAATGGAATGTACAAGAGACCTTGTCCAAGCAATGATATTGGATTCAGTACATTCATATGAACAAGCAGTTGAGGTTCCAGGTTTGATTGATCAAATTGTTAAGTTTCAATTTGCACATATCAAGTTTGATAGTTGCTATAGTTGTGACAACAATATTTGAAATGTTATATTACTGCTAGGTATACTTGGTTTCATGTAAGTACTATTGATATAGATGCTTGTTGCACTTTTTTTCAAAATGAACTAACATATCCTCTAGGAGATATTTCTTGTTTTTCTTTGGGGCAGGTCACCTTGGTGACTCTATGATGACTACCATCCTTGTTACCATATATATGTTCTTATGAAAATGTTATTGGAAATAATTTTTCTCTTGTTTTTCTTGTTCCAGGAAGGTCACTGAGAAGGAGTTAGAATGACAGTTGAAAACATGGAGAAGATGACCCCATCAAGTGATGAGGTAGGTGATCTCACCAAGTACCAATTCTAAAGGAAGCGTGTAAAGAAAAAGAAGTTTTTGGACATCATTCACTCATATGTGTGTGGACCAATGTCAACATCCTCACTAAGCGGGATAGTACACGTCAGATGATTTCAAGACATTCTACAAAGAGGTCGGGATTAGGAGGGAGATCACTACTCCCTACAATCCTTAGGAGAATTTTGTAGTAGAAAGAAGGAACCATTCCATTGAAGAATATGTTAAGGAAATAATGAATGACCAAAATATATCCTTGTTTCTATGGGGAGACATCAAAATCTTATAGAATATATGTCCTAGATCAACAGAAGGTTGAAATCAGTAGCGATATGACTTTTTATGAGAATATTTCCTTTAGGAAATCCATAAAAGATTCCATGGATTCCAACGATAAAGAGGAACATGAAGATCCCAAGGAACAAATTGTAACACCCCGCTCTTGCGCGCACTGATGGAACTTATTCTTTGAAGACACTTGCTTGCAAGTGATCCAGATTAATATACTATTGGTCGTTTGATTATGATTATGAGGCATTATGGATATGGTGATATGTTATTTTGTTGTATTGACATAGACAGGTGCTATTGACTGGGTTCTCCTGAGTGTGCGGGACTTTGGACCTCAAGGATGCAGAGGCATCAATGAAACCCCTTGGACTCCGGATCGAGTCAGGGAGTGGACTGTTCGTTTGATTATTATTGATGTGACATATGTACATATGATTAGATGTTATGATGATAGACTATTTTGCTGGCATGATTCGTTGATGATGTAGGCTAACGATAGCTTGCTGACCAGACTCACATGTGGAGTAGAGGGGTCACGCACGACAACCATAGGCTTTGAGGGAGAGGTGTGGACAAAAGCCTTGCCAAAGCCTACTAGCACTCACGTTGTGGCTCGAACTGTAGGTTAACAGATACCTAGTTCGATAAGACCCACAATGTCGTGAGGGAAGCCTGCGACAGTTGCTCATGATGATTCTAAGTGGAGTGCAATAAGGCGGGGGCCTTATTCCTTAGAGGCCCTTAGTCTCCCACAAGATCACCTGGCGGAGTATTGACTCCAGGGGTTTTTGATGTCTACCAAGTCATTCAAGAGGCGAGTGGCACCCTTGGAGCACATAGTGCGTCTTGAAGGGCACGTCGTGCAAGGAAAATGGAAAGAGGCAAGTGGAACCCTTGGAGCATGTAGTGTGTCTTGAAGGGAACGTCGTGCAAGGAAAATAGAAAAAGGTGAGTGGCACCCTTGGAGCACCTAGTGCATCCTGAAGGGCACATCGTGATTTCAACGGGTAAGTGAATAAACCTAGTCGGCCTTAAAATGAATGACGTGATAAGTAAGATTTAAAAACAATTTCCCTAATAAAAATGTCGCCCAACCTAGGAAATTAAAATCTAGGTCTAAGTGACTCTTGTGGTAAAAAAATAATAATCATAATTAAACATGTAAGGAGAAGGGGGTAAGAAATTCAATCAATTTATTAAAATCAAATTATATTGGGGGATTAAAATTTTAAAAGGGAAATTATTGTTTATCTACGTATGCTAATTAAATTTTATTAATTAAAAAGAAAAAGGGGAAAGAGGTGGTTTTTCTACACTTGTGAATTTGAGTTTTAGTTAAAAGGGGAAAAGAGGGAACTTAAAAGAAATAGGAAACTAAGGGGAAAAAGGGGAAACATAATGAAAAAGGGAAACATAAGGAAAAAGTTGAGTGTCTAACTTAGTAAGGAATCTTGCCTTTAAGAACTTTCTAATTATGAACTCAACTAGGAATTTAGTAAAGGCATAAGTCATTTAATTGTGTAAGGGAATATTGGGACACCAAGGAGCAATTTTAGGAATGCTTTTAGGTGGGTGAGGGAAATAGGAATAATTAAATAACTAATGAAATTAATTTTTTGGTGCAACTAGGGGGATGGGTGACATGTGTACGGGGGATTTTTTTTCTGATTAAAATAATGAAAAAGAAATTAAATGAGAATTTGGGAAAGAAATCACATAAAAACTCTATAAAAAGGATGGAGGTAGAGGAGTATGGATCTGATTTTTATGCATAGCATTACGCTGCTAAATTTTTGTCTTGACTGACTTATCTTGTGGGAGTTGGGATACCCAGCTTAGGTAACGAGTGGCAGCTCGACCTTGAGAGGCGAGTTGGGTGATATTTGTTCTCTGGTATAGTGTGTGTGGCCCTTTTGCAGCTCGGGGGGCTCAGGGGGAAGAAGAGTACCCCTAGCATTGGTTGGGAGGTACCAGTGAGGTCACATCGATCGGCAAGCAGAAGCTAGATGGAGCGCGCAAGACATAAACTACTGAGCGATCGCGTTGGGCTAAGGTACGCTGGTTTAATTGTTACTTGCAATGAATTTAAATTTACTCATGTTATTTCTTTGTGCTAGTTTAAGATTTCATTTCCATGTGTTGTCTAGCACCTGCCTTCCTATGTATTGCAAACCCCTTGCTTGTTGTTTTCTGAATGGATTTCCTTTGGCGAACCCAACTTATGATTTCATTGGCTTATCTGTGTGGATTTTAATGTTATTATGAAGAGATTTTGATTTATCTTCCGCCCTTATCCTTAGGTCATCACTCCATGCCTAAGAAGTCGGCTAGGAGCTGAATCGACGATCGTCACTTCAGTGTTTAAAGACCTATAGATTCTAATGCCCTTCTTTTATGTCCGTGGATGATGAGCGAAGGATAATTTTTGCCCAGCCATCTACCTCACTTATATCAGCATTGATTGATTCATGGATGAGCGATTGGTCTTGCGCTTTCTTGTGATTGATTTCTTTTGCATTTTGGATGGTAAAACTCTGTGTTTTGATTGATGAATCCCAACACCTTGATCGGTAAATCTCGGCGTTTTAATATGTTAATGTCTGTGCTTATTTGTGTTGTGTCTGCCATTGAATATTTGTTGACAACAAATTGAATGTTTGTTGAGGACTATGTTTAACCTTTGTCGAATGTGAATTGAATATATATTAAGGACTACACTTTAGATGGAATGTGTGACTGAGTTTTTTTTAATTTACCATTCATTGACTGTGAATTTACACTCCCTTTTTCTCTGCGTTTTGGACCAATTTTGACTGTGTTTACATCTCCCCTTTTCTTTTAAAAACGACTTGACATAACAAATTTTGTAATGAAGAGACAATGAATTTTGGTGGTATCTAGACCACAATTTTGCATTACTTACACAGAAATTTCCGTAACCTTTAGGCAACGAATTTACCACTATCTAAATGTGTTTTCTTATGTAATACTCAATGAAATCTTATCTTTATGTGGCAATGATTTTACCTCTGCGTCTTCATATATTTTTTTCAGCCTGATCATTTAATTTCTCTGCAATGTTAATTTACATCGAATGAGAAATTACCAATGTTTAAGGGACAACAAATAAATTGCTTTGATTTTGTGTATGACAGCTAAATCACATAGCGATTTTATGAAGCGTTGTTCATTTTATGATAAGCGATTTATAAATGCCTGCATTTTGTTTACTTATATGTCTTCAATGATTTAATGTTAAGGTTGTGAGCTTATATGTATCTGCAATGTATATTATGCCTGTGTTTATTTCTATGATATTCACGGCGAAATTCACAATGCTCTACGCACAACGAATTTGGGTAGTGTTCATTATGGTGGACAATAATATTCTGACAACAATTTATATGCACATATAGCAAATTAATAATCAGAGAATGCCTTGGTATTCAGAACAGAAATGATTTGTTGACAACGTATTGATCATTACCTTTGTTGGACAATGATATTTATTTATCATCTAGTTATGGTTAATTACACAGGAAATTAGTATTTAATTTATATCAAATATATCGTATATATAGGCCAGTTATATCATGCTTAATAGATGGCAGTAGCGTATACAAAACCACATAATAATTTGTAGACAATAATATTAATAGATTGCATTATCGCATTTAATATACCTGCAATTGAATAATTAATCAACAGTTTTGATAATAGACAACAAACCCAGAAATAGTTATCCGTCGACAGCTAGATTGTTGTTGACAGTAGTTTCCCTTAATTTGTATCTGAATAGTCAGCCAGGTGATGTTAGATAGTGATCCCCCCCCTAAGCTTTTATTTGTGAAGGACAACGTTTGTACTCAATGAATTTATTCACAGTAAATTCACCCATAATGCTAATTACCTAGCGATTTTTATAGCTCATATGGAACTTATAGTTATGGATCTTATTGATCTTAGACAGATACATCTTTCTTTTTATTAGGTAGCATTGTTGATCTTCCTCACATCTTTTGATAGCGATTTTATTAGATAGCGTTGTTGATTTTTCTGACAGCTTTGATAGTGATTTATTAGATAGCAATGTGGATTTTATAGACAACAAGATAAATGCTATCCAACCAACTATTCATAGATAGATATTACAGTTAGAATGTGTGATCATGGTTAAACCTAGATTTTGATAAACGACATTGTGGATATGTCAACTATCTTGACCTAAGTCTTGTTTATTTAGGCAGGGTAATGAAAGGGTTGTGGGAGTTAACTTAGGCTACAAGGAATTACATGTTAGTAAATGACAAGGGTAGTGAGACCTTTATGTAATTAAAATATTAATTAAATAATAAAGACTTATTGTAGAATGGATTCTCGAGGGAGAACTTCTTCAATGACTAACAATGTCATTTAATTAAATGTATGGAATTATTTTGTTGCGCAGGGAAATTATTGTGTTGTATGAATGTCATATTCGTCTTGTTGACTTGTCGATTGGGTGCTAGGGTTAGTCGTCAGGTGTTTAGTTAGTCCATTGATCTCCTAGAGCATTGAATTTAGCTGGTGTTGAGGGTCCAGTTTTGTTGTTGCGCCATGGTTGTTGTCACACCTATCATCTAACGACGGCATGAGTCCTGATGAGGGGATCATTGCGTGCCCTAATGGATAGAGGCGAATGATGACTTTGTCGGAGTCTGTGTTTCCCGTTGTGGGCATTTGTTCATTGTAGTTGTTGTTGGTGCTTGGGTTGTAATGCCTTCATGTGTTGGGTTTGGTGTGCCATGGAGGTTCTAGTTACTGGTCGTCGAGGCAGTTGTTTCGGGATTGTGGATGTTGTACTTTAACTTGTAGGCATTGTCGTGTTTGTGTTGGGCGGGTAGTCATTTATTTCTTTTTGATTTACGCATGTTTCGCCCAATTGCTCGATGTGCTAGTGTGTAGAGTCATTTCCTGTTGCCTGGTCTGCGTGCGTGGTGTTCGTCGTCAGGTTGTGTGGTTTAATTTTTGTCTTCATTGCCTTCCTTCCTAAAAACAACAAAAAAAATTGCACTTTTTTTTTTGCTTGGAGTCATAACGATTGGGGTAGTTACATATGGTATCAGAGCGGGTTTCGAACCGCGACTTGGGATCACTACGGCTTACGCTGATTTGATTTATGATTAGAAGGTTACTAATTAATTGGATTTGTATTCGTGTAGGTAATCATGGTTAGAGGATGTCGCAGAGGAAGACGATGGGGTGCTAGGGGAGGAGGTGCGACGCCCCCAATAGCATCCATGCCTGAGGGGTCTAACCCCCAAGGAGACGAACAGGTTGTCGGGAAGGAACAGATAGCGGTGGGTGATGTGGTTGGGATGATGAGGTTTTTTCAGCGGATATTTGAGGCACTGATTAGCCGTTTGGACAAAGATGAGGCTATGGCGTCGGCACCCCCTGAGGGTCCACTGCGCGCTTCGGTTAGTACTGGTATCATTCACTGAGGCATGGTTGGAGAATATGGTGATGTGCTTTTCACTTCATGACTTTACCTCCAACATGAAGGTCCCCATGGCAGTATTTTAACTGAATGGGAGCACTCTTCTATGGTGGAAGATGCTCCTGCCACAATTGAACATGGCAATCGAAGACGTGTCATGGGAGCGGTTTCGAGAGAGGTACCTATCAGAGGAATTCATTGAGCGTCATATCAATGAGTTCAACGCCTTGTGATAGGGTGGTTGTATGGTGCCTGAGTACGAGGCCCGTTTTATGGAGTTGCTTTGGTATGCTCCGCACCTTAATACTGAGAAACGTAACGTCAACAAGTTCTTGTTTGGCATTAATGTCAACATTCATGCAAAGGTTAGAATTCTGATGCCGCGAACCTTGCATGATGTCATTCAGAAGGGCCTCATAGCATAGGAGGAGCTTATTAGCGAGGGTCAGAGCAGGACTCCAACGAGACCAGCAAGGCAGGTGTCATCTAGTGCACAACAACATCATACACCAGCTACACATATGCCAAGATATTGTGGCTTCTAGAGAGGATCCACATTCACTACACCTCGGCGATCGGCGCCACAATGGCGAAATCCTTACCGAGGACCACATCATCAACAATAGCGTCGACTGCAACAACAACAGTCTAGGCCTATTCAACAGAACAAACCAGGATTCCAGGTCGATGGGCCGTCAGCTTCTACTTCGGGTACCAGGAGTATTGGACCAAAGAAGGGGTGTTGGACATGTGGGGAGCCACACTACCAGTGCAACTATCCAGTGGAGAGGACTAGAGCATCTAGATCAGTCAGACCCACTACCGTGGGAGATTTGGGCAAGGCCCATCAGATTCATGCAGCAGTGAATAACCGCTAGGCAGAGCACTAGTCGACTATGCTCGAGACGTCAGGTACCATTTCTGACTAGACCCTTAGTATTTTGATTGATCCCGGTGCTACTGAGAGTTTCATTTCAGGTGCAGTGCTAAAAAGAATTAAGGTAAAGGCGGTCTAACAAGATGAGTTTAGATTTGTAAAGCTGGCTCCGGGAGCCAAAGAGAAGGTTGGAGGGAAGGTTATGGATTGTAGCCTTAACCTGGGAGAGTTTGTCACCAAGGCCAACCTATATGTCATGATATTAGGATATTATGACGTCGTGATCGGTATGGACTGGTTGGAATCGCATGAGGCGATACTCAACTATAATATGAAACGATTGAGCTTGGTTGATGATGAGGGACAAAGACGTGTGATTGTAGGTCGAAATCAGGGAGTTTCCCTAAGGTTCATCTCTTCCTTCCAGCTATGGAAGAGCTTGCGCAAGGGGTGTAAGATTTATGCGATCCTTGCATTAAACGAAAAGGGAGTAGCAGAAGGTCTAGAACACCTTCCGGTGGTAAGAGAGTTTGCAGACGTCTTCTGGAGGAGTTACCTGGGATTCCGTTGGAGAGGGAATTAGAGTTTACCATAGACCTAAAACCAGGGACTGAACTGATAGAAATAACTCCCTATCGGATGTCAACCCTGGAGTTACAGGAGTTGAGAATGCAATTGAAGGAGTTGTTGGACCTGGGACTTATATGTCCAAGTGTGTCACTGTGGGGTGCGCCTGTTATTTTCATACGAAAGAAGGATGGGTCATGGAGACTCTGCATTGACTACCGTCAATTGAATAAGCCAACGATCAAGAATCAATATCCATTGCCAAGGATTGATGATCTGTTTGATCAGATGAAGGGTGCGACAGTATATTCAATGATCGATTTGAGATCAGGGTATCACCAGTTATGGATCAAGGAGGATGACGTCCCTAAGACCACCTTTAAGACGAGGTTTGGACATTACAAGTTTACTGTTTTACCGTTTGGACTGATGAATGCCCCAGGGGTATTTATGAGTTTGATGAATGGGGTGTTCCATGAGTACTTGGACAAGTTCGTCCAAGTATTCATTGACAATATTTTGATTTACTCTCGGATGATGGAGGAGCATGATGATCACTTGCGCTTGGTACTACAGTGTCTGCGAGAGAACAAATTGTATGGGAAATTGTCTAAATGATCGTTTTACCAATCAAAGATTCACTACTTAGGGCATGTCATCTCCGACGAAGGTATCGTCATGGATCCAGCAAAGGTCGAGACTATTATGGAATGGCATACACGATCGAATGTCCCAGAAGTGCGTAGCTTCATGGGTTTAGTAGGATACTATCGACGGTTCATCGAGGGATTTTCGAAGATAGCAAATCTGATCATAGAATTGCAGAAGAAGAATAAGAAGTTTGTTTGGACCGAGAAATGTGTGGAAGCATTTTAGAGGCTCAAGGAGATTTTGACAACAACACCAATACTACAGGTCCCTGACATGGACACAGACTTCTTGGTATGCAATGACACATCCAAGGAAGGCTTAGGCAGAGGCTTGATGCAAAATGATCGAGTGATCGCTTATATCTCAAGGAAGTTGAGAAGGCATGAGGAGAACTATGCGATGCATGATTTGGAGTTGTTAGCCATTGTATATGCCTTGATATTTTGGAGACACTACCTCATTGGACGAAAATTTGATCTAAAAATGGACCATTGTGGACTACAACACATATTTACGCAAAGTGACTTGAACGCATGACAACGACGTTGGTCAGAATTGCTTAGCGAGTACGATTTCTAGATTACTTACATAAAAGGAACAATGAACCGAGTGGCAGATGCATTGAGTCGAAGACCACACATCTTTTCGATGTTGCCTCTTCAGACGAATCTACGTGAAAAGATTCTAACTTTACAATGCGACGATGATTGGTACAAAGAGGCCAAGGATTTTATCGGACAAAACACAATGATGGTACCAAGATTTGAAGGATTTGCGTTTGAGGATGATGGATTATTGAGATTTAAAAAACAAATTTACGTACCACCGAACAACTAGTTGAGGAGTTTGATCCTAAATGAGGCTCACAGAGCAGTGTACATGGCTCACTCGGGAGTCACGATGATGACGATGGACCTTAAACCCTTGTTCTTCTGGAAAGAAATGAAGGGAGACATAGTCAACTACATGGCCAGATGTCTAGAATGTCAGCAGGTGAAGGCTAAACATAGACATCCAACAAGATTACTACAGCCACACGCTATTCCAGAATCGAAATGGGAGGTCATTTTGATGGATTTCATTGTTGGATTTCCACTGACGACAAGGAGACATGACTCGATTTTTGTGGTAGTCGAAACTCTGACAAAGAGTGCTCATTTTATTCTTGTGCATACGACGTATCAGGCACCTGACATAGCTATATTTTTCATCAGTGATATTGTGAGGCTACATGGCATGCCTAAGAGGATTATATCCGATCGAGGATCGGTGTTTACTGGACGATTTTGGACTAATTTCCAAGAGGCCTTGGGAAGCCAAATTAACTTTAGTATTGCATATCACCCGGAGACAAATGGGCAGACTAAATGAACAAACCAAATCTTGGAAGACATGTTGCACATGTACGTGATCGACCAACATAAGCGTTGGGAAGAATTCTTTCTAATGGTAGAATTCGCATATAACAACAATTACCAAAGCACCATTAAGATGGCGCCTTTCGAGTTTCTTTATGGGCGACCGTGTTAGATGCCTTTGAGTTGGGATCAGATTGAGGATAGGGTCCTGGTGGGACCAGAAGCAATCCAAGAAATGGAATATGAAATGCAAACCATAAGACAAAGGATCAAAGAAGTGCAAGATTGACAGAAGAGTTATGCCGATGCGTACCGTGTCGACTGTAGTTACGAAGTTGGCGATCGAGTCTTCTTGCGGGTAAAACCGCATAAGAGTTCAATCAAGTTTGGAAAGGGTGCTAAACTCTCTCCTAGGTTCATGGGACCTTTCGAGATTGTGGAAAGGAAGGGGCCCGTGGCCTATCAACTAGCTTTGCCTGATTCTTTGAGGCGTATGCATGATGTTTTTCACGTATCACTTTTGAGACATTACATTAGTGATCCTACACATGTTATTGACATGAGTTACTTGCAGGTATCTGATGAGTGTGCGCTCATAGCTGAGCCTATTCGCATCTTGGATCATCACATTCGATAGCTATGGTGTTGAACAGTAGATCAGGTCAAGGTCCAGTGGGACAACTATAGTCCGCACTCGACGACCTGGGAGGATGCGTATGATATGTGCCAGTAGTTTCTATTTTTGTTTGATAGATAGACTTATGATACTGTGATACACATTATTTCGTCACTTATATACTGTGAAACTTCGAAACGAAGTTTAGACCAAGAGGGGATGTATGTAACATGCCTCTCTTGCGCACACTGAGAAAACTTATTCTTTGAGGACACTTTCTTGCAAGTGAACCAGATTAATATACTATTGGTCATTTGATTATGATTATGAGTCATTATGGATATGGTGATATATTATTTTTTTGTATTGACATAAATAGGTTTTATTGACTGGGTTCTCCTGAGTGTGCAGGACTTTGGACCTCGAGGATGCAGAGGCATCGATGAAACCCCTTGAATTCTAGATCGAGTCAGGGAGTGGACTATTTGGTTGATTATTTTTTATGTGACATATGTACATATGATTAGATGTTATGATGATAGACTATTTTGCTGACATGATTCGTTGATGATGCAGGTTGACGATAAATTTCCGACCAGACTCACATGTGGAGTAGAGGGGTCACGCATGACAACCAGAGGCTTTGAGGGAGAGTTGTGGACAACAGCCCTACCACAACCCACTAGCACTCTCGTCGTGGCTCGAATTGTAGGTTAACGGTTACCTAGTTCAAGAAGACCCACGATGTCGTGAGGGCAGACTGCGATAGTCACTCACGATGATTCTAACGGGTGTGCAATAAGGCATGAGCCTTATTCCTTAGAGGCCCTTAGTCTCCCACAAGATCAACTGACAGAGTATTGACTCCAGGGTTTTTTTATGTCTACCAAGTCAGTCAAGAAGCGAGTGGCACCCTTGGAGCACATAGTGCATCCTGAAGGGCACATCGTGCAAGGAAAATGGAAAGAGGCGAGTGGCACCCTTGGAGCATGTAGTGAGTCCTGAAGGGCATGTCACACAAGGAAAACGAAAAAAGGCGAGTGGAACCCTTGGATCACCTAGTGCGTCCTAAAGGGCATGTCGTGATTTTAATGGGTAAGTGAATAAACCTAGTTGGCCTTAAAATGAATGACGTGATAAGTAAGATTTAAAAACAATTTCCCTAATAAAAATGTCGCCCAGCCTAGGAAATTAAAATCTAGGTCTAAGTGACTCTTGTGGTAAAAAAATAATAATCATAATTAAACATGTAACGAGAATGGGGTAAGAAATTCAATTAATTTATTAAAATCAAATTATACTAGGGATTAAAATTTTAAAAGGGAAATGATTGTTTTATCTACATATGGTAATTAAATTTTATTAATTAAAAAGAAAAAGGTGAAAGAGGTGGTTTTTCTACAATTGCTAATTTGAGTTTTAGTTAAAAAGGGAAAAGAGGGAAACTTAAAAGAAATAGGAAACTAAGGGGAAAAAGGGGAAACATAATGAAAAAGGGAAACGTAAGGAAAAAACTAAGTGTCTAACTTAGTAAGGAATCTTGCCTTTAAGAACTTTCTAATTATGAACTCAACTAGGAATTTAGTAAAGGCGTAAGTCATTTAAGTGTGTAAGGGAATATTGGGACACCAAGGAGCAATTTTAGGAACGCTTTTAGGTGGGTGACGGAAATAGGAATAATTAAATAACTAACGAAATTAATTTTCTGGTGCAACTAGGGGGATGAGTGACATGTGTACGAGGGAGGTTTTTTCTGATTAAAATAATGAAAAAGAAATTAAATGAGAATTTGGGAAAGAAAACACTTAAAAACTCTATAAAAAGGATGGAGGCAGAGGAGTATGGATCTGATTTTTATGTGTAGCATTATGTTGCTGAATTTTTGTCTTGACTGACTTATCTTGTGGGAGTTGGGATACCCAGGTCGGGTAACGAGTGGTAGCTCGACCTTGGGAGGCAATCTGGGTGCTAGTTATTCTCTAGTATAGTGTGTGTGGCCCCTTTGCGGCTTGGGGGGMTCAGGGGGAAGACGAGTACCCCTAGCGTTGGCTGGGAGGTAATGGTGAGGTCACATCAATCGACAAGTGGAAGCTGGACGGAGCGCGCGAGACARAAACTACTGAGCGATCGCATTGGGCTAAGGTACATTGGTTTACTTGTTACTTGCAATGAATTTAAATATACTCATGTTATTTCTTTGTGCTCATTTAAGATTTCATTTCCATGCGTTGTCTAGCACCTGCCTTCCTATGTATTACAATCCCATTGCTTGTTGTTTTCTGAATGGATTTCATTTGGCGAACCCAACTTCTGATTTCATTGGCTTATATGTGTGGGTTTTAATGTTTATTATGAAGATATTGTGCTTTATATTTTGCCCTTATCCTTAGGTCATCAGTCCATTCCTGAGCAGTCGGTCAGGAGCCGAATTGACGATCGTCACTTCGGTGTTTAAAGACATATAGATTCTAATGCCCTACTTTTCTGTGCGTGGATGATGAGCGAAGAATAATTTTTTCCCATCCATCTACCTCACTTATCTCGGTGTTGATTAATTCATGGTTGAGAGATTGGTATTGTGCTTTCTTGGGATTGATTTCTTCTGCGTTTTGGATGGCAAAACTCTACATTTTGATTGATGAATCCCAACACCTTGATCAGTAAATATTAACGTTTTAATATGTTAATGTCTGCGCTTATTTATGTTGTGTCTGCGAATTTACTATGTCTGCGATTGAATATTTGTTGACAGCGAATTGAATGTTTGTTGAGGACTGCTTTTAACCTTTTTCGAATGCAAATTCAATATATATTAAGGACTGCTCTTTAGATGGAATGTGTGACTGTGTTTTTTTTTAATTTACCATTCATTGATTGTGAATTTACACTCCCTTTTTATCTGCGTTTTGGACCAATTTTGACTATGTTTACATCTCCCCTTTTCTTTTAAAAACAACTTGTAACAACGAATTTTGTAATGAAGAGACAACGAATTTTGGTGGTATCTAGACCACGATTTTGCATTACTTACACATAAATTTTCGTAACCTTTAGGAAACAAATTTACCTACTATCTGAATGCGTTTCTTATGTAATACTTAGCGCAATCTTATCTTGATGTGGCCACGATTTTACCTCTGTGAATTCATATCTTTTTGCTAGCCTGATCATTTAATTTCTCTGCGATGTGAATTTACATCGAATGCAAAATTACCAATGTTTAAGGAACAACAAATAAATTGCTTTGATGTTGTGTATGACAACTAAATCACATAGCGATTTTATGAAGCGTTGTTCTCTTTATGATAAGCGATTTATAAATGCCTGTGTTTTGTTTCTTTATATGTCTGCAATGATTTAATGTTAAGTTTGCGAGATTATATGTATCTACAATGTATATTATCCTTGTGTTTATTTCTATGATATGCACGACGAAATTCACAATGCTCTACGCACAACAAATTTGGGTAGCGTTCATTATGGTTGACAATAATATTCTGACAACGATTTATATGCACATATAGAAAATTAATAATCAGAGAATGTGTTGGTATTCAGAACAAAAACGATTTGTTGACAGCGTATTGATCATTACCTTTATTGGATAATGATATTTATTTATCATCTAGTTATGGTTAATTACACAGGAAATTAGTATTTAATTTATATCAGAGATATTGTATATATATGCCATCTATATCATGCTTAATAGATGGCAGTAGCGTATACACAGCAACATAATATTTTATAGACAACAATATTAATAGACTGCATTATCACATTTAATATACCTGCAATTGAATAATTAATCAACAATTTTGATAATAGACAACAAACCCAAAAATAATTACCCGTCGACGGCTAGATTGTTGTTGACAATAGTTTCCCTTAATTTATATCTGAATAGTCATCCAAGTGATGTTAGATAGCGATCCCCCCCTAAACTTTTATTTGCGAAGGACATCATTTGTACTCAGCGAATTTCTTCACAGTAAATTCACCCATAATGTTAAGTACCCAATGATTTTTACAGCTCATATGGAACTTTTAGTTATGGATCTTATTGATCTTAGACAACTACATTTTTCTTTTTATTATATAGCGCTGTTGATCTTCCTGGCATCTTTTGATAGCGATTTTATTAGATAGCGTTGTTGATTTTTCTGACAGCTTTGATAGCGATTTTATTAGATAAAAATGTGGATTTTATAGGTATCAAGAGAAATGCTATCCAACCAACTATTCATAGACAGATATTACAGTTAGACTATGTGATCATGGTTAGACCTAGATTTTGATAAACGACATTGTGGATATGTCAACTATCTTGATCTAAGGCTTGTTTGTTTGGGCAGGGTAATGAAAGGGTTGTGGGAGTTAACTTAGGCTACAAGGAATTACATGTTAGTAAATGACAAAGGTAGTGAGACCTTTATGTAATTAAAATCTTAATTAAATAATAAAGACTTATTGTAGAATGGATTCTCGAGAGAGAAATTCTTCGATGACTAACAACGTCATTTAATTAAATGTACGGATTGATTTTTTTGCACAAGGAAATTATTGTGTTGTATGAATGTCATAGTCGTCTTGTTGACTTGTTGATTGGGTGCTAGGGTTAGTCGCCAGGTGTTTAGTTAGTCCATTGATCTCCTAACACATTGAATTTAGCTAGTGTTGAGGGTTCAGTTTTTTTGTTGTGCCACGGTTGTTGTCACGCCTATCACCTGGAGACAACATGATTCATGATGAGGGGATCATTGCGCACCCTAATGGATAGAGGTGAATGATAACTTGGCCAGAGTCTGTGCTTCTCGTTGTGGGCATTTGTTCGTTGTAGTTGTTGTTGGTGCTTGGGTTGTAACACCTTCATGCGTTGGGTTTGGCGTGCCATGGAGGTTCTATTTACTGGTCTTCGAGGTCGTTGTGTCAGGATTGTGGATGTTGTCCTTTAGCTTGTAGTCATTGTCGTGTTTGTGTCAAGCGGGTAGTCGTTTCTTTCTTTTTGATTTACGCATGCTTCTCCTAGTTACTCAATGTGCTAGTGTGTAGAGTCATTGCCTATTGCCTGATCTGCGTGTGTGGTGTTCGTCATTAGGTTGTGTGGTTTAATTATTGTCGTCTTTGCCTTCCTGCCTAAAAACAACAAAAAAAAATTCACTTTTTTCTTCGTTTGGAGTCGTAATGATTGGGGTCGTTACAGAAACTACATGTTCTCTAGAACATCTCAATGCAGAACCTTCCATCTTTGAAGAGGTAGTCAAGAAGAAAGAAAGAATGGAAGGAAGGTATGATGGAAGAATATCAATCCATCACGATATATGTGAAATTGTGCCTAGACCTAAAGGAAAGTTTGTAGTCACTTCAAAATGGGTTTACAAGATAAAACATGCAGTAGATGGGAGTATCGATAAATACAAGGCAAGATTCATGGCTAGAGGGTTCTCCCAGTAGGAGGGAGAAGACTATGATTTGTGGCTAGAGGGTTCTCCTAGCAGGAGGGAGAAGATTATGATGAGACATTGCTCTAGTTGCCATAAACACCTCTATTAGAGCCATCATATCTCTTATAGCATCCATGGGTTGGAGTTTACATCATATCGATGTAAAGACAACTTTTCTCAATGGATTAATTGAGGAAGAAGTATACATAAAGAAACCTCAAGGTTTTGAGGTACACCTGAGAGAAACCCATGTATCCAGATTAAAGAAGGCCTTGTATGGACTCAAGCAAGCTCCAAGAGCTTGGTATGCACAAATTGACAGTTACTTGATGAGACTTGGATTTTCCAAGAGTTATGTTGATTCAAACCTTTATTACAAGGTTGTGAATGATGCACATGTGATCATAATACTATATGTTGATGATTTGTTTCTGACAGGTGCAAAGCCTCTCATTATTTAATGTAAGAGGGAGTTAGTATTTGAATTCGATATTAAGGATCTTGTTCTCATGCATTATTATTTGAGACTAGAATTATAGCATAAGCATGGTGAAATATTCTTGGGGCAAGAGAAGTATGTTGTAAAGATTCTTCAGAAGTTTGGGATGATGGATTGCAAATCCATGGCAACTCCCATGGTGACAGATCTGAAGAAGTTGAGAGACTCTGATTCTGATCTAGTAGACTTGTCCCTGTACCGACAGTTGATTGGCTCATTGATTTATTTGGTTAATAATCGATCAAACATTTGCTTTGTTGTGAACACATTGAGCCAATTCCAGGTGGAACCTAGACATTAGCATTGGATAGCTGCAAAGTAGATTTTGAGATATCTTTGTGGGACGCTTAACTATGGTTTGAGATATGACTCAAACAGTGATGTAAAACTGCATATATTTACTGATTTAGATTGGGCAAGGAGTGCATATGATAGAAAGAGTATTTCTGGTATATGTTTCAGTTTGAGATTTGTTATGATATCATGGGCTAGCAGGAAACATAAGTCTGTTGCACTCAACACTGCATAAGCATAGTATATTGTAGCTTGTGATGCTTGTACGGAAGTAGTATGGATCAGTAAGCTGATTTATGGACTATTTGATCAAGTGTTGGATTCAACTGTAATATATCGTGATAATTAGAGTCGTGTGAAGCTTTCAAAGAACCCTGTGTTCCATGATAAGTCGAAGCACGTTGAGATCAAGTACTATTTTATTTGTGATAAAGTCCAAAAGGGAGAAGTGGTTCTCTAGTACATCTCCACCGATGAGAAGACAATTGATATTTTGACGAAGCCTCTGTGCAAGATAAAGTTTTCATACTTGAGGGATAAGTTGGGACTCATGGAGAATGCTAAAGGGAGGAGATGACTTCCTCAATTGGGAGGGTGTGATGATATATGGCATCATTGATAATCAGTGTGTTGGTGAACACACATTCTACCTGTGGAGAATGGTCTAGGTTGATAGATTGTTGATTTGTATCATGCTAGTACAACTTAGATATGATGCTTCAACATCATGCTAGTACAACTTAGATATTATACAGATGTCCGGAGACGCATCATGCTAGTACATCTTAGATATGATGCATTAACATCATTCTAGTACAACTTAGAGATGATGCATGTGTTTGAGTCGCACCATGCTAGTACAACTTAGATATGATGCAATAGCATCATGCTAGTACAACTTAGAGATGATGCATATGACTCACATCTTGCCAATACATATTAGAGATGGTGCATTGACACCATGCTAGTATGGATTAAAGATGATGCATAACATGCTAGTACATATTAGATATGATGCATTCACATCATGTCAGTACAACTTAGAGATGATGTAGACGATACTCCACATCATGCCAGTACAACTTAGATATTATGCATGCACATCATGCTAGTATGACTTAGAGATGATATAGTGAAGAGGATGGTTCTTGTAGCCATTGTGGGACATTCATGATATGTTGGGACAATCATTCTTCTAGGACGTATGTCCGGATTAGAAGAATGGTCTTTCTATCACTTTGTTGAGTGAGTGACTTATGCGAGACACTCTGTTGAGTGCGCCAAGTCTAGCACATGACTTATTCAACATCATCCATGATTACACAGATGGAGTATGGCCTCGAGAGATGATGCAGAGGATGATATGATTTGATACACTACATGGTGATAGCTTGTGTATCTATTAGTTGATTGCAGTGGAGACTGTGTGTCTCTAGACAATAACTATGTACTACTATGGTGGATTTGTTCCACATGTAGTGATTGTATGTCACTAGATAGTAGTTGTGCACTACTAGGAGTGGTTGTGTACGACTAGATAGTAGTTGTGTACTACTATGGATCGACACTGTTGTGATCTATTGGATGGCATTGTAGTAACTGTGTACTACTACTAGATTACCATGGAGACTACCAGTAGTGTTGAAGGTGTTTCCTAGGCTGGCGTGCCAACTAGTAGTGTTGGAGTTGATTTCTAGCTAGATGGATAATGATGGTGATGCTCGTGACTTGATCTATGTGATCATGAGATATCTCATGTGGCTATGATGATTCTACCTCTAGAATGGTCTGCAAGACTATGTGATCCTTTCCCATGCCATGTGAAATGGATGGATGTGTTTGAGACCATTACAATTAATAACTCCCTATATAGGAGGGAGTGTTGATATTATGGTAGTTGCAGGAGGTACTAACCTCCATGTGTAACCTTTGGATATAATAGAATATTCCGGAAGTAAGAGAAACCCTAAACAGATGTGTAGAAACCCTAGAAGACAAGTCGGCTCAGTAAAAGAATTAATATTAAAGTATTATCTTCAAAAAGGAAAAGTCGACCAAGACAAGTGACAAGAACCACTATAAATAAGACATGGTCTAGATCATTTGTATACACTCACTTCACTCACTCTCTCAGTCAAGGATATTACAAATTTGGAGCTGCAGCTGTAAGATAGGAAGGTGGATACTCTGGGGTGATTCTTGGTCTCTCTCTCTAGTGACATCTAGCCTAAGACGTGCGCCCTATATTCTAGTATCTCTTAGTGATATTCTTTGTGATGTCTTGGAATATATTGGTGGTATTCTTGGTGACATCTTGAAATAAGTGCAGCTGTAACTGTTGTAGCTAAGTATTGTTCTTGTTCTATGGCTTTGGGACTTTCTATCTGGTAAGCCATCTTTGGAGAAAGATGCACTCTAGTGGTTATTTGTTGGTTATAGTGTTGCTTTCGGAATCATTCTATCTAGAAAAGGTTATGGTGCTCGAGGGTGTCTACATGTCTATGGTTGGGTGACAATAGTGATATTGTCTATAGTAAAACGAGCACATTGAATATTTTAACACACCCGACTTTGCATGCATGATCTAGTTCACTCCACTTTGCATGCATGATCTAGTTCACTCCACTTTGCATGCATGATCTGGTTCACTCCACTTTGCATGTAGTTAATCCTATCATAGTTGCATGACTAACTCTTATATATTGCATTCAATTGCATTGTATTGTAAGGTATTATTTCATTCATCCTTAGATGATTATTATTCTTTCAGAGGTTAATGAGAATTATGATTGCTCTATTATTCTCTTATTTTTTCTTCTCATAAACTATTATTTTATTACTCTTCAATTAGATTCTAGATCTTCCAGGCTATATGCAACAATCAATTTCTACATGGTATCAAAACAATCTTGAATCTAAGGAGGAGTATACAATTTTTTTTTGAAGGTGGAAGACACATTAAAGAGCATACTAGATAAAATGGATTAACCCCAACGAATAATCCTCACTCCATTCAACTACTATGAATGGAAGGCACGAGTAGTTATTCTTTTGCAGAGTAGAAGCTTGTATATAATTACAATGGGGACAATGATTGAACCTAATTCTGCAATGGAGAAAGAAAAATGGTTTAACAGGATGGATGAATCCTTTGGGTTGGTGTGCCTCTCAATTTATCTTGACCTTATATTCCACATCAAATTTGCTACTACTCCCAATAAAGTTTTGACCACATTGGAAGGACTTTTCGTGAAGTGAGATGTTCTTCGAGGTCATCAATTGGAGAATGAGCTCAATTATTTGAACCTGAGTAACTTTGACACTATTATGACTTCTTCACAAAACTTGAATCATTATTATTGTAGCTCAAGCTATGTGAAATAAACAAGAAGGAAGATCAACCCATTCCATTTCCTCACTTTTTTGGGATATTATTTTGTACTTGGGTACCTAACGTGGCTTCATATTGTTGGGACCCAATTTTTTCATGTATCATACTCACCTAAGTTAGTATTAAGGGGAGATGTTGGTGTAGATGCATAATTTTCTCTCACATGCATACTCATTTTCCCTTGCATGCATGAGCTAGTTCACTCCACTTTGCATGTAGTTAAGCCTATCATAGTTGCATGCCTAACTCTTATATATTGCATTCAATTGAATTGTGTTGTAAGGGATTATTTCATTCGTCCTTGGATGATTATTATTCTTTCAAAGGTTAATGTTAATTATGATTGCTCTATTATTCTCTTCTTTTTCTTCTTATAAATTGTTATTTTATTACTCTTCTACAAGATTCTAGATATTGCATGTGTGCAACAATTTGTACAAAGATATGCTAAGGATGTGTGTGATGGACAAGCCTTCCAAGTGGGAAGATTACTTGCATTTGGTGGAATTTTCCTACAACAATCGATATCAAGATTCATTGAAAATGAGCCCATTTGAAGCTTTATATGGCAGAAAATGGAATACACCAGTGAGTTGGGACAATCCAGTAGATATAGTAGTACTTGGGCCAGAGTTTCTCAAGGAAATGGAGGAGCAAATGGTCAAGATTAAATAGAATTTGAAGGTAGCATAAGATAGATAGAAGAGTTATGTAGATAAAGACATGACACCCAGAGAATTTAAAGTGGGAGAGCATATATATTTTAAGAGTGAAGCCAAATAAGAGCTCTTTGAAGTTGGGGAGCTACACCAAACTAGCAACTAGATTTTGTGGTCCATTTGAAAAATTAGATAGAATAGGAACAATTGCATACATGCTTTCATTTCCTTCTTTCATGAAAATGCACAATGTATTTCAGGTTTCATTATTAAAAAAATTATGTGCATGATCCTAACCATGTCATTGACTGGACTTTCATTCAAGTGGAGCACAAAGGAGACTTCCAAGTACAACTAGTGCATATAATGAACATGAAAGTCATGGTGCTCTGGAACAAAATCATAGGGTAGGTAAAGGTCCAGTAGACCTACCATTGCCCTAAAGAAGCAACATGGGAATTGGAAGATGTGATGTGAGAGGAGTACTCACATCTATTTTGAAATTTTGTGTAAACAAGATTTTTATGTAAAAATTGTTGCATAATATATATATATATATATATATATATATATATATATAGAAATGTACATTTGTATATATGATGAATGAACGAGGGCCAAGAGATGTAATATGTAATGTTGTACATTGAAAGTAATAATAATAAAATTACATCACCCATTGCAGACGAGAAGGGCATGAGTATGGGGGGCTATGATTCCATAATAGAGGGATGCAAGGGGACTTATGGGAGGCTTAAAGGGGCCAAAACCAAAATTTATTATTATATTCTGAAGTCAAATTTCCCTACATGATTTTATCCTAAGTCTTGATTTATGATGTCAACTTTGGGATTAGTTTCCAAAGTGGTTATATGGGCTTCCTTGAGAGCCATGTGGTGAGTTGGGAACATGCATACTTATGCCTTGGTTTTTAGGAGTTGTCCATCATTGTGCATCATTCTTGGTCATTCAACTAAACAATTTATGGGAGAGAACCTAGTCTGATTGCTAAGCTATTATTCCAAGACTATAATGAATTATGGGAATGGAACCCATGTGGGAATTATGCCTGTATGCTTGAGAAATTAATGGCATTGAGAGGAATTAACTACAACTGAGAATCCCTATAATTTCTAGCAAAGAGATTTCTCAACCAATCTGTTGTTAGATCCCAGGAAGGATGTGCGATATCATGAGGGGATGCAATGCAGAGAAGGGATCCACTTCTTTGGATTGTGCAGGATGAAGAGGAAAGAGAGTTGATAAGTTGGGATGGTTGTGTGAGTGAACATATCATAACAACTTGAGAATTAGACTGTTTGTGTGAGGATTAGATCCATCCATAGGTGTCTGTCATTTTGGACTCATAGCCCCAGTACGAGGGTGGTCTATTGTAGAGAGATTTAGTGCAATAGTGCTTATGGTTTGGAGGAACATCCAAAGTCTACAACCAATTGGTGTAATGTTTTCCTAAAGATAAGTGTTATGGTGTATGTTGTTTACATTGTGTTTATAATGTGTAAATTATGGATTTAATTGTTGTTTGGTTGCATGAGTATTATGCATATGTATTTCTAAAATATTTAAATATAATTGCATTAGTTGCTTGCCATGTTAGTATGCATTAAATATTTAATAACGAGACAAAATGGTATTAGAGTTAACATAGAATGGAATATAAAGGTATCAAAGCAAGATTTAAAGATGGTGAATGAAATTTTGAAGTACCCCACAATCCCGACAATGTACATGGGTGATTGGGTACATTTCAGAAATGACAGTCTATATTGGACAATTTTGTTGGCAACACTTGTTGGCATGCTTGGCACATTTGATGGAAAAACCATCTTGTGCATTAGGTGTCTAAAGAGAAGACACATGTTTGGATTGAATGTTTTTTTATTGTTCATTATTTGACAATTAGCATGTTTGATGGGAAAATCATCTTGTTGCTTGCAATATGGAGCACTTATGAACCTTATTCACTGTCAGAGTATGGTTACGAGTTTCTTTACTACTTTCATGTTTTGGAGACTATTATTTAACAACATGGCAATCATTGTTCGTAGACAACATTGATATATTTTGAGTTACTATTATGATCACTCTTATTGCTTCACTATTTTTTGAAAAGGATTATGTGAGGGTGTTTTGGAGGTGACAATGTTGTAGATGGGCTCTCATTGGGCTCTCATATGGAGTGTGGTTGTACCTCAGCTCTCAAGATGGCTCTACATAGAGAGGGTTGTTATAACTCATTATGACTAGGGTTTGGTTGTTAACAATGATCATTTTTACATTCCTACTTGATTAAAAATTGAAGGGAGATGTTGAGATGCAATTTTTACTTGATTCCTCAAAGTCATGATTAAGGGGGATGCTAGAGTATGTAGACCCAAGTTATTTGGATTTTGGACCATGATGGTGGTTAATTGGGTGGACTTGTGGCCCCATAGTTGAGGATTTAGGGGCAACTAACCAATAACCTAAACATATGTATAATCGAGGCCTTATCCTCGTTTGTACATATTCATGCTTTGAATATATATTGAGCTTCAATTAGACAATGCTTTTTCTTATTAGGGTTTTCCACTATAATCTTTGTGTTATGAGATGATATGTATTAGGTTGTTTAGTTCTCTTTTCTTTGGATGCTAGTATTTATTGCTAAGTTATGATGAAAGTATGCTTTATGATGAACTAGTCCCAATACCATATAAATATTAACCCTAAGACACATTCCTTTTGGGCATCATAGATTTTAAAACTGTACGGGTCCATGGCATCTAAACTTGTTGTTTGGTGTAGAAATATGTTCTAGGAACTCCTAGAACTACATGGTCAACTGAGAGAACTCTATTCCCACTAGACAATACAACTGAGAAGCTTCTTCGATTAAGAACTACTCATGCCTTTTGGCTAGGACAACTAGGGAATTTTGATGCATCCAACCATAAGACTTCAAGGCCTCTTTGGCATAGAGCTTAATCACCTTTTTAAATGAGATTTAATCCACAAAATACATTAAAAGTCTATATCTTTTTACACGGTCATAACAAAATTCAATTTCAATTTCACGAAGTTGTAGATAAATTTTAGGATGAAGTCTCAAAAGACTTAAACCAAAGCAATGATGGAAGTTAACACTCTTTCTAAAAGACTCGATTTTGGAGGTTAAGCTAGAGTCATTGGTGGCACCATCTTAACTAACTCCTTGCGCAAGCTCCAAAATAATAGAATATAGGGGGTGGGGTGGCAATGATAATGAACCCCAAGTGCCTTTTGGTAGGCTTTGAGAACCCCGACTTTTCACCCTTGTCAAAGCCACGATATCAACATAGATGCAAAGAGCGCAACGCAATAATGTTGCCACATCAAAATCCCTATCGTGAGAGGCAATCTTCAGATGACTTCTTGTTTTAAACGACAAAATATGAAAACCTTCCACTGGTAATGTATTTGTAATATGTACATGAACGGTTTCTCCATTCGGTTTAATTTGATGCCATGGATGGACTCACTGGAAGATATTTGTTCACAGATTCTGAAATCAGTAGTACCATTCATAATAGATGTTCAGTGTTTGGAAATCCATCCCATGTCTCTATTCACAGGTTTCGACAATACCCTCATCGGAATTGCACTCTTCCGCCTGTTAACCGCTGCAATCACCACAAGGTTTTTCACAACGCCGTGGCAGAAATACAAAGGAGAAACCAGAGGCTTACAGAACTTGATAATGAGCCCAGCACTTACTCCGGCGTGAAATCCATAGAAGACATTAGAAGAAAACATACCCAAATTATCAAAAGCGGAAATATCCCAATCTTATACAATAAAATTATCCATGCGTATGCGAAATCTGGGAGTTTGGAGGATGCACGCCGAGTGTTTGACAAAATGCCTGAACGAAATATCAGTTCATGGGGACACATTATTGCAGGATATTCTCAACATGGATATGGTCAAGAAGTCCTGAAACTCTTTTGTTTATTGCAAAGCGAAGGGACAGAATTGAACAAGTTGACCATCACTAGTGTTGTGCATGCTTGTACGAACTTGGATGATATTGAGCAGGGGAAGCAGGTCCATGCACGGATTGTAAAAGGGAAACTTGACTCTGGTGTTGGCATTGGTACTGCCTTGGTTTCTATGTATGTCAAATGCGGAAGCTTAGAAGATGCACGCAAAGCGTTTGACAGAATTCATAAACCAAACCTCGTCTCCTGGTCAGCCATGATTGGAGGGTATGCCCAGAATGAGCAAGGCGAGGAAGCCCTGCAATTGTTTTCTGCAATGAAACAACATTCAGGATTGAAACCAAACCACTTCACCTTTGGCAGTGTGCTAAGTGCACTCACTGAGCTCGAGGCTTTAGAACAGGGGAAAGAAGTCCATGCTCATGTCATCAAAACAGGATTTGATATTGATGTCTACATAGGCAGTAACCTTCTTAACATGTATGTCAAGTGTGGGAACATAGGGGATGCATTCAAGGTTTTTGAGGATTTGCCCACAAGGAATGTTGTGTCATGGACTGCAATGATAGCTGGATTTTCAGAAAGTCCGTGTGGCGAGGAGGCACTTAAACTATTTTTCTATATGCAACTAGCTCGGTTAAAGCCTAACCAGTTCACCTATTCCAGTGTGCTTTCTGCTTGTTCTGCCCGAGCATCATTGGGACAGGGTAGAAGGGTTCATGGGCAAGTTGTTAAAAATGGATTTCAGTCCTACCTCAGTGTGGGTACCGCCCTTATCAAAATGTATGCCAGCTGTGGCATGACTGAAGATGCAATATCAGTGTTTGAGACAACGTCCGAACAAAGTGTGGTATCATGGACAACTATGATTGTAGGATATACCCAAAATGGGCAATGTGAGGAGGCTCTCAAGCTTTATATCAAAATGCAACGAGAAGGAGTGAGTCCCAACCAATTCACCTTTGCAAGTATACTCAGCGCATGTGCCAGCGTGACTAATTTGGGACAGGGAAAGGAACTCCATGCATGCATTGCCAAAACTAGATTTCAGTCAAATCTCACTGTGGGAAATGCTCTTGTTACCATGTATGCAAAGTGCGGAAGCATAGAGGATGCTCATGATGCATTCCATCAACTACCTGACCGAGACCTTGTCTCATGGAATTCGATGATTGCAGGATATGCACAACATGGAAATGGTGAGAAAGCCCTCCAAGTTTTTGAGAAAATGCAACAAGCAGGCATGATGCCAGATCACATCACTTTCGTCGGGGTTCTCTCTGCCTGCTCAAATGTTGGCCTAGTGGATAAAGGTCGCAGCTACTTTAACTCCATGACTCAAGAACACAGCATCACACCATGTCTAGAGCATTATACTTGCATGGTGGATCTTCTTGGCCGTGCTGGGTTGCTGGATGAAGCAGACAAAATAATTAGTGAAATGCCAGTTAAACCTGATGCTTTAGTGTGGCGGACCTTGCTCAGTGCCTGCAAAATCCATGGTAACATGAAGTTAGGAGAACGTGCTGCAGAATGTATTCTTGAGTTGGAAAAAAAAAACGCTTCTACATATGTGCTGTTATCAAACATATATGCTGCAATTGGAAGGTGGGATTCTGTCGAAAGGGTCAGAAAAATGATGGAAGATAGGGGTGTGAAAAAGGAACCAGGATACAGCTGGATAGAGGTTCATAAAACGGTACATACTTTTATCACAAGAGACAGATCACACCCACAGACAGAGGAGATCTATGCAAAGTTGAAGGAATTGACCCTGCGAATGAAAGAGGCAGGGTATGTACCCAATACAAATTTGTTGCGACATCATGTAGACGACGAGCAGAAGGATCAATTCCTTTGCTATCATAGTGAGCAGCTGGCTGTTGCGTTTGGGCTTATCAATGCCCCTTTTGGAATGCCTATTCGAGTTCTTATGAACCTTAGTGTATGTGGTGACTGCCATGCTGCCATAAAGTTCATCTCAAGTATTGCTGATCGTGAAATCATTGTAAGGGATACCAATAGATTCCATCATTTTAAGGATGGGTTGTGCTCTTGTGGGGAATATTGGTGATAATACAAACCAGAAACTGTAGTGAGCAGAATCTTGTATACTATCTTCCTAAATGGTAGGCAGGGGCAAGGTACTAGTGTATTCCTTACAGTGGTGCAGCGTTTAGAAGCAATGATTTTGTCTCTCTATTAGAGCCCGAAATTGAAACCTTGTTGTCTTTTCCTTGGACTAACTTTTCTGCGTCTTTGGAGAGAACATTAAACAGGTGCAAGTATGTAGAAATGAGTTAATATGGAAGAGGGCAAAGTGGAAAAGGACAGATGAAACGTACATTCTAGTTTATGGTTGGAAGTTTGCTAAGTGAGGTGGGCATTTATCATTAAGAGGTATGATGCAATTATTAAAAGATATGGCTTATATCTGATAAACTGCTATATAACTATGACCTGTGAAATTAAAACTGAAATAGAAAACAAAATTAGAGGTAGTGATGGCCAGATAAAACTCTTTACATTCACCTTGCAAATGGCAGTAACTCAAGACTACATCTATGAACTGTGTATGGGCAAGAACTTAACTATGAAGAACCACTGAAACTGCTTTTCACATGCTATATACCGCTTCACCTGATTTGTCACTTGCAGATGCCACTCTCTTAAAAACCCAACAGTTTAAAAGTCGAGAGCTGGCAGTGGCTCCATCCTAAACTGATGTAGAGGTCAATCTACTGGTTCAGGGGAATGTTGTCATTATTGATAATATATCCCATCTTTTGCCAGAGTTCTGTGGTTCGTTGTTCCAGTCCACCAACTCTAGTCAGCAAATGACTGATTCGGTTCTTTAACAGTTGGCAGAGCAGTCCAAAAGGTAGCCTTTGTCCATACTTATGAACATTCTTTGCGTGATCATATGGAACCATTCCAAAGCAATCCTCCAATATTGAGTCTAGTGAACCGGTCAACATTAACTCAAAGTTCAAATATAGATTGCGTATAGGTGACGTGAGCCCTCGTCTTTATGATCAATATTATTATTTTAACATTAAAGATTATTTAACTATTAATATAACAGTGTGTACATAGCTTTAATACAATAGCATGCAGCTACCACATTTACTAGAAAAAACTACTAAAACTCAAAAATGTGAGCTGGCTTATGGCAAAACAGCCGAATGCATAGAGCTACTGTATCACGAGTCCAAAACAACATAAGCTAGAGTCCAAGGATGACAAGGCACAATGCCCAATCACAAACACTAGGAAATAATCGATCTAGCAAATCATTAGGGCTCATCATGGTTATTAGGGGCAAGGCCCCATCTCGCCACTAGGGAATCTTCATCTAGAAGCTGTTCCAGCATCATTAACAAGCCTAGGAGGCTTTGGGTTCTTTGAAATGGCCAATGTCAATGTTGAAAACTGCTTGTTAATTTCTGGTTGGGATAGGAGAAGACCTACGTCCATGCTCCCACCTCTCTTGAATTTGTTTGGTGCTTGATGATGGCAACGCATGGTGTCACCTTAAGAAACTGAGTTCACAAGCACTAAGGGCCATGGCCCCCCAACTCATATTGCAAGGGGCCACCCCAAAAGTCCAAGAGCTATTGTAAATGCTCCACCTCCATTTGAATCTTCCATACTTGCACTATAATTTGCAGATATAGATTGGCACATGTTAGTACATTGTCATACCATGAGAAAGTTTATGAAGGCTCTCTAGCATTAAACAATACTTCATTACATTTTTTCCATAGAAAATAAAACACTTCAACACAAACAAGCATTCAAGCATAATGGAACTCTATAACCCAGGGGAGATAGTTTTCTTACAAGGAAGCCTTTCACGAAATGGAGGTATAAAGAGGTATTGCTAACACAAAGACTTTGCCTAGGACCACATAGACTTGGTTAGGGGACAAACCCAAAACAAATATTACAAGGTTTCGGCTCACCCACATTAGGGACACCACAAAATTTGCAACTCTAGGTATGCTTGTTGTTTATGCATTGTCGAATCTCCCACATTAAGAAACCATGGAAAAATAACTTTCTTCAACTCCAAGGATGGCTTTTAGAAGCTTTGTCATTGGAACTGTTATCTCCTCAAATAAATTGATTAAGATTTTACTTTTTAGGTGATAGAGTGTCAGTTGGAAAAATACTTTTTCAAATTTTTAGAGGTACTTTTAAAAAAACTTTACTCATGTAATAAGTTTTGGACAGAAGTTCATCTAGTCTGTGCCAGATTAAATTCAAATCTTAGGTTTCGGTGGCTTAGGCGAACATACCAATTGTTCATTAGTCACCGAAAGCCTTAGCTTTCGGGAGCTAAAATAAAGGAATCCAAGGCTATTTAATCACCAAAACCGTTGATGCAAGAAAAATACCAAACACGTCATTTCGCACGTTTCAAATAAGGGGTTCGTTGTTTTCATGATTGTTAGGATATTTAGACACTTAAGAGTTAGTTAAGATCTACTTGGTCTAATATGCCGTTAGGTAAAAGTGTGTTTCTTTAGTATGCATTAATATGCATTTGTAGTTAGGCAATCCGACGGTCACGATATGTTCCCGACATAGAGTGATCCGACGGTTCATACTCTCCTCGATTTTAACGGCCATTGATCCGTGGCTTAACACCCGATTGGTCCATGATCTCTATTTAAAGATCATGGAGGGTCATTTTCCGATGATCGATTGTGAGAAACTCTCTTGTAAAATCTCTCTGTAATCTTTTTCTTTGCATTAATAAACTGCTCCAAGTGGCTGCGTTGGCTGGGGCCGTGGATGTTTCCCCGTAGGGGTTTTACCACGTGAAAACATCGGTGTGTTGATCTTTGATCTGATTATGTGAGTGGTTACTGAAGGTGTTTGTCCTCTGTTGGAATACCTGTGTTGTCGAACATGGTATCAGAGCCTGTTTGAAGACCCGCTCCTATTGTAGATTGAGATCGTGAAGCCGAGTTGCCTCATCTCCATTTTCTGGCATTTCTGTACATTTCTGGGCTGAAAGGACTGTTTCATTGCGTCCAGAGCACGCTTTTCATTTAGGAACACTTTTCGTTTCACTCGAAAAGGTTTCCGTTTGCCCAAGATATGGCCATTACAGTCAGAATCCGGAGGTATAAACTCTGAATACGTATTTTAAATTTTTGCAAAGTTTTGATTTTATTTCGGTTTGTATTTTTTTTTTCCGGGCTGCTACTCTTTTAGATCTGCGTATGCTCTTTGCCCCGCGCCTTGTGCGATCTCGGCAAATCAGAAACAGATAGGAAAAGGTGCATCTTCCGGGTAAACTATCCGAGATCTAACCCTTGTTGTCATCGAGAAGCGAAATTTTTTTCTTGTGTGAAAAGAGTTTTTTTGAAGCATGTTCTCCAAGGCCGTCAACAACAACAACAACAATCCTCCTTCTGAACATTACAATATGTTTTGCTAGACCAGTTGGTTAAAACTTGCCTTATTAAGTAAGAGGTCTTGAGTTCAAGTCTCTCTTTTGTTACTTTTTTTGAAAAAGTTCATGTTAAAAATTGTAAAGTGCATTTCACTTCAAGTATAAAAGTGAATCACTATAAGTAGCTTTATATTTTATTTTAGAGTTATTTTGCATGCAACTTTTCTGTTATAAGGTAACCTCATTGTAAAAGTGATCCCCACTTCTCTTTATAAAAGTG
>JASDQU010737269.1:149460-183233 GCA_032191745.1 Picea mariana
AAACATCATGACTCCCGCACATCATCAGCCTTTTCGCCACATTCCTTGCAATCAGTGCCACAATCTAAAAGCGCCCTCATTTATCTCAATCCTATCCTGGCTAAGCCGATTATCTCTAAACCTATGAACTGTAACTTGGTTCGAAATTCACTCCTTCAATCACGGGTGTGCTACAACATTGTGGAGAAATGAAGAAAGGAGCGACGACACTCAGGAAGGAACTTAATGATATCGGGTATCTTGAAGCTCATCCTGAGGTATGCCAAATATTCAAGAATGCAGGATGTTTTAATTTCTGTAAAAAATTAGACAGTTTTCATCAATAGGTGGCCAAGGCTTTTGCTCTGAGTTTCGATGGAAAGAAAGTATGCATTGGCTAGGATGAATTTCAAATTGATGAATCTCTCATTGCCGAAGTTACCGAGCTTCCAACAGCTGGAGAAAGATGGTTTAAGACTACTGTGATTAAGAATATCGAGTTAAGGTCTTATCTGAAACCAGAACACCAAGGTTTAATTTGGAAGAAAGATATCCCTATATCTTTCCTTGAAGAGAAGTGGCAACTGTTACTCAAGGCTATAATGGTTTATATAACATGTGAGGGGCGATACAACAGGGTCATGATATTTCATTTTAAACTCATAAACCATTTTACAAGAAGAGACCCACTTAATCTACCCTATTTCCTCCACCGAAGTTTATCTAAGATGGCTTATCAAGTCAAAGCCAAACCCAGTCAAGTGGCAGGAAGATTATTCCATCATAGCTTACTCAAACTGCTGGTCTGTAACCTGTTGCAAAGAAAGGGTAAGGAATGGAATTTTTTCCTATTTTGGAATGATTTCCAAACTGAGGTTCAAGCAGAGGGCAGAAAGAGCTCTCATTCCAGAAAATCCTCCACTCCTAGAAGTGGAAAGAGAAGGAGAAGAGCTATCTCTCTAAACCCAGTTAATCAGCCCTCTTTTTCCCCTAAGTCGGGCAAAGCAAAGAAGAAATTGGATTTTAGCCATGAGAAGGAAGAAGTCAGTGAAATCCCAGTGAATAAAAACATTCTAACTCTCCCATACTCAGACTCAGAAGATGAAGAACAACAATTGGAAACAGGGCATGAAGGTTCAGTTACCACAGGACGTGACAACTCTATTTTTGTGGACATATATACAATGAGTTATGAGAATCTTCCATCACCTACTCCCCAAGAAGAACAAGATCTCCAAGCTGCAGAGGCCTCATCTAGCAAACAAGCAAAACAGAGAAAATCAAAAGAGATTAAGAAGCTTAAGAAGCAGCTAGCCGAACAGGAGGTGCTTGAGAGAATAATAAAAGCCAGGTATGAAACCCTCTCAAAAAACTTTGCAGAAAGCAATTCAGCCTTAGAAAGGTTAGCCCATGAGAGTATAAAGGAGAAAGGGGCCACCCCAAAAGTCCAAGAGCTATTGTAAATGCTCCACCTCCATTTGAATCTTCCATACTTGCACTATAATTTGCAGACATAGATTGGCACATGTTAGTACATTGTCATACCATGAGAAAGTTTATGAAGGCTCTCTAGCATTAAACAATACTTCATTACATTTTTTCCATAGAAAATAAAACACTTCAACACGAACAAGCATTCAAGCATAATGGAACTCTATAACCCAGGGGAGATAACTTCCTTACAAGGAAGCCTTCCACGAAATGGAGGTATAAAGAGGTATTGCTAACACAAAGACTTTGCCTAGGACCACATGGACTTGGTTAGGGGACAAACCCAAAACAAATATTACAAGGTTTCGGCTCACCCACATTAGGGACACCACAAAATTTGCAACTCTAGGTATGTTGCTTGTTTATGCATTGGCGGATCTCCCACATTAAGAAACTATGGAAAAATAACTTTCTTCAACTCCAAGGATGGCTTTTAGAAGCTTTGTCATTGGAACTATTATCTCCTCAAATAAATTGATTAAGATTTTTCTTTTTAGGTGATAGAATGTCAGTTGGAAAAATACTTTTTCAAATTTTTAGAGGTACTTTTAAAAAAAATTTACTCATGTAATAAGTTTTGGACATAAGTTCATCTAGTCTGTGCCAGATTAAATTCAAATCTCAGGTTTCGGTGGCTTAGGCGGACATACCAATTGTTCATTAGTCACTGAAAGCCTTAGCTTTCGGGAGCTAAAATAAAGGAATCCAAGGCTATTTAATCACTGAAACCATTGATGCAGGCAAAATACTAGACACGTCATTTCACACGTTTCAAATAAGGGGTTTGTTGTTTTCATGATTGCATAAGCCACCAAAAGTACTGTCGAGGGAACCGTTCATGATTAGAAAAGCCGATCCCGCTATTTGATGAGCGCATCTCTCATATCACTGAACGTCATGGTGTTGTACTTCTCTTTCTCTTCAGTTAAAAACATCATGAATCACGCACATCATCAGCCTTTTCGCCACATTCCTTGCAATTAGTGCCACAATCTAAAAGCGCCTACATTTATCTCAATCCTATCCTAGCTAAGCCGATTATCTCTGAACCTATGCACTGTAACTCGGTACGAAATTCACTCCTTTAATCACGGGTGTGCTACAACGTCGTGGAGAAATGAAGAAAGGAGCGACAACACTCAGGAAGGAACTTAATGATATCGGGTATCTTGAAGCTCATCCTGAGGTATGCCAAATATTCAAGAATGCAGGATGTTTTGATTTCTGTAAAAAATTAGACAGTTTTCATCAACAGGGGGCCGAGGCTTTTTCTCTGAGTTTCGATGGAAAGAAAGCATGCATTGGCCAGGATGAATTTCAAATTGATGAAGCTCTCATTGCCGAAGTTACCGAGCTTCCAACAGCTGGAGAAAGATGGTTTAAGACTACTGTGATTAAGAATATCGAGTTCAGGTCTTATCTGAAACCAAAACACCAGGGTTTAATTTGGAAGAATGATATCCCTATATCTTTCCTTGAAGAGAAGTGGAAACAGTTACTCAAGGCTATAATGGTTTATATAACATGTGAGGGGCGATACAACAGGGTCATGATGTATCATTTTAAACACATAAACCATTTTATAGGAAGAGACCCACTTAATCTACCCTATTTCCTCCACCGAAGTTTATCTAAGATGGCTTATCAAGTCAAAGACAAACCCAGTCAAGTGGCAGGAAGATTATTCCATCATAGCTTAATCAAATTGCTGGTCTGTAACCTGTTGCAAAGAAAGGGTAAGGAATGAAATTTTTTCCTATTCTGGAATGATTTCCAAACTAAGGTTCAAGCAGAGGGCAGAAAGAGCTCTCATTCCGGAAAATCCTCCACTCCCAGAAGTGTAAAGAGAAGGAGAAGAGCTATCTCTCCAACCCCAGTTAATTAGCCCTCTTTTTCACCTAAGTCGGGCAAAGCAAAGAAGAAATTGGATTTTAGCCATGAGAAGGAAAAAGTCAATGAAATCCCAGTGAATAAAAACATTCTAAATTGGATTTTAGCCATGAGAAGGAAGAAGTCAATGAAATCCCAGTGAATAAAAACATTCTAACTCTCCCATACTCAGACTCAGAAGATGAAGAAAAACAATTGGAAATAGGGCATGAAGGTTCAGTTACCACACGACGTGACAACTCTGTTTTTGTTGACATATATACAATGAGTTATGAGAATATTCCATCACCTACTCCCCAAGAAGAACAAGATCGCCAAGCTGCAGAGGCCTCATCTAGCAAACAAACAAAATAGAGTAAATCAAAAGAGATTAAGAAGCTTAAGAAACAGCTAGCCGAACAGGAGGTGCTTGAGAGAGTAATAAAAACCAGGTATGAAACCCTCTCAAAAAACTTCGCAGAAAGCAATTCAGCCTTAGAAAGGTTAGCCCATGAGAGTATAAAGGAGAAAGGGGCCACCCCAAAAGTCCAAGAGCTATTGTAAATGCTCCACCTCCATTTGAATCTTCCATACTTGCACTATAATTTGCAGACATAGATTGGAACATGTTAGTACATTGTCATACCATGATAAAGTTTATGAAGGCTCTCTAGCATTAAACAATACTTCATTACATTTTTTCCATAGAAAATAAAACACTTCAACACGAACAAGCATTCAAGCTTAATGGAACTCTATAACCCAGGGGAGATAGTTTCCTTACAAGGAAGCCTTCCACGAAATGGAGGTATAAAGAGGTATTGCTAACACAAAGACTTTGCCTAGGACCACATAGACTTGGTTAGGGGACAAACACAAAACAAATATTACAAAGTTTCGGCTCACCCACATTAGGGACACCAGAAAATTTGCAACTCTAGGTATGCTTGCTGTTTATAGGGTCTCCCACATTAAGAAACCATGGAAAAATAACTTTCTTCAACTCCAAGGATGGCTTTTAGAAGCTTTGTCATTGTAACTGTTATCTCCTCAAATAAATTGATTAAGATTTTGCTTTTTAGGTGATAGAGTGTCAGTTGGAAAAATACTTTTTCAAATTTTTAGAGGTACTTTTTAAAAAACTTTACTCATGTAATAAGTTTTGGACAGAAGTTTGTCTAGTCTGTGCCAGATTAAATTCAAGTCTTAGGTTTCGATGGCTTAGGCGAACATACCAATTGTTCATTAGTCACTGAAAGCCTTAGTTTTCGGGACCTAAAATAAAGGAATCCAAGGCTATTTAATCACCGAAACCATTGATGCAAGCAAAATACCAAACACGTCATTTCGCACGTTTCAAATAAGGGGTTCGTTGTTTTCATGATTGCATAAGCCGTCGAAAGTACTGTCGAGGGAACCGTTCATGATCAGAAAAGTCGATCCCTCTATTTGATGAGCGCATCTCTCATATCACTAAATGTCATGGTGTTGTACTTCTCTTTCTCTTCAGTTAAAAACATCATGACTTCCGCACATCATTAGCCTTTTCGCAACATTCCTTGCAATCAGTGCCACAATCTAAAAGCGCCTGCGTTTATCTCAATCCTATCCTGGCTAAGCCAATTATCTCTGAACCTATGCACTGTAACTCGGTCCGAAATTCACTCCTTCAATCACGGGTGTGCTACAACGTCATGGAGAAATGAAGAAAGGAGTGACGACACTCAGGAAGGAACTTAATGATATAGGGTATCTTGAAGCTCATCCTGAGGTATGCCAAATATTCAAGAATGCAGGATGTTTTAATTTCTGTAAAAAATTAGACAGTTTTCATCAACAGGTGGCCGAGGCTTTTGCTCTAAGTTTCGATGGAAAGAAAGCATGCATTGGCCAGGATGAATTTCAAATTGATGAAGATCTCATTGCCGAAGTTACCGAGCTTCCAACAGCTGGAGAAAGATAGTTTAAGACTACTGTGATTAAGAATATCGAGTTCAAGTCTTATCTGAAACCAGAACACCAAGGTTTAATTTGGAATAAAGATATCCCTATATCTTTCCTTGAAGAGAAGTGGCAACAGTTACTCAAGGCTATAATGGTTTATATAACATGTGAGGGGCGATACAACAGGGTCATGATGTATCATTTTAAACTCATAAACCATTTTACAGGAAGAGACCCACTTAATCTACCCTATTTCCTCCACCCAAGTTTATCTAAGATGGCTTATCAAGTCAAAGCCAAACCCAATCAAGTGGCAGGAAGATTATTCCATCATAGCTTAATCAAACTGCCGGGTTGTAACCTATTGCAAAGAAAGGGTAAGGAATGGAATTTTTTCCTATTCTGGAATGATTTCCAAACTGAGGTTCAAGCAAAGGGCAGAAAGAGCTCTCATTCTAGAAAATCCTTCACTCCCAGAAGTGGAAAGAGAAGGAGAAGAGCTATCTCTCCAACCCTAGTTAATCAACCTTCTTTTTCCCCTAAGTCGAGCAAAGCAAAGAAGAAATTGGATTTTAGCCATGATAAGGAGGAAGTCAGTGAAATCCCAGTGAATAAAAACATTCTAACTCTCCCATACTCAGACTCAGAAGATGAAGAACAACAATTGGAAACAGGGCATGAAGGTTCAGCTACCACAGGACATGACAACTCTATTTTTGTGGACATATATACAATGAGTTATGAGAATCTTCCATCACCTACTCCCCAAGAAGAACAAGATCGCCAAGTTGCAGAGGCCTCATCTAGCAAACAAGCAAAACAAAGAAAATCAAAAGAGATTAAGACGCTTAAGAAGCAGCTAGCCGAAAATGAGGTGCTTGAGAGAGTAATAAAAACCAGGTATGAAACCCTCTCAAAAAACTTCACAGAAAGCAATTCAGCCTTAGAAAGGTTAGCCCATGAGAGCATAAAGGAGAAAGGGGCCACCCCAAAAGTCCAAGAGCCATTGTAAATGCTTCACCTCCATTTGAATCTTCCATACTTGCACTATAATTTGCAGACATAGATTGGCACATGTTAGTACATTGTCATACCATGAGAAAGTTTATGAAGGCTCTCTAGCATTAAACAATACTTCATTACATTTTTTCCATAGAAAATAAAACACTTCAACACGAACAAGCATTCAAGCATAATGGAACTCTATAACCCAGGGGAGATAGTTTCCTTACAAGGAAGCCTTCCACGAAATGGAGGCATAAAGAGGTATTTCTAACACAAAGACTTTGCCTAGGACCACATAGTCTTGGTTAGGGGACAAACCCAAAACAAATATTACAAGGTTTCGGCTCACCCACATTAGGGACACCACAAAATTTGCAACTCTAGGTATGCTTGTTGTTTATGCATTGCCGGATCTCCCACATCAAGAAACCATGGAAAATAACTTTCTTCAACTCCAAGGATGGCTTTTAGAAGCTTTGTCATTGGAACTGTTATCTCCTCAAATAAATTGATTAATATTTTTCTTTTTAGGTGATAGAGTGTCAGTTGGAAAAATACTTTTTCAAATTTTTAGAGGTACTTTTTCCAATAACTTTACTCATGTAATAAGTTTTGGATAGAAGTTAGTCTAGTCTGTGCCAGATTAAATTCAAATCTCAGGTTTCGGTGGCTTAGGTGAAGATACCAATTGTTCATTAGTCACCGAAAGCCTTAGCTTTCGGGAGCTAAAATAAAGGAATCCAAGGCTATTTAATCACCAAAACTGTTGATGCAGGCAAAATACTAGACACATCATTTCACACATTTCAAATAAGGGGTTCGTTGTTTTCATGATTGCATAAGCCACCGAAAGTACTGCCGAGGGAACCGTTCATGATCAGAAAAGCCGATCCCACTATTTGATGAGCGCATCTCTCATATCACTGAACGTCATGGTGTTGTACTTCTCTTTCTCTTCAGTTAAAAACATCATGACTCCCGCACATCATCAACCTTTTTGCCACATTCCCTTCAATCAGTGCCAAAATCTAAAAGCACCCACATTTATCTCAATCCTATCCTGGCTAAGCCGATTATCTCTAAACCTATGCACTGTAACTCAGTCCGAAATTCACTCCTTCAATCATGGGTGTGCTACAACGTCGTGGAGAAATGAAGAAAGGAGCAACAACACTCAGGAAGGAACTTAATGATATCGGGTATCTTGAAGCTCATCCTGAGGTATGCCAAATATTCAAGAATGCAGGATGTTTTAATTTCTGTAAAAAATTAGACAGTTTTCATCAACAGCTGGCCAAGGCTTTTGCTCTAAGTTTCGATGGAAAGAAAGCATGCATTGGCTAGGACAAATTTCGAATTGATGAAGCTCTCATTGCCGAAGTTACCGAGCTTCCAACAGCTGGAGAAAGATGGTTTAAGACTACTGTGATTAAGAATATCGAGTTCAGGTCTTATCTGAAATCAGAACACCAGGGTTTAATTTGGAAGAAAGATATCCCTATATCTTTCCTTGAAGAGAAGTGGCAACAATTACTCAAGACTATAACGGTTTATATAACATGTGAAGGGCGATACAATAGGGTCATGATGTATCATTTTAAACTCATAAACCATTTTATAGGAAGAGACCCACTTAATGTACCCTATTTCCTCCACCGAAGTTTATCTAAGATGTCTTATCAAGTCAAAGCCAAACCCTGTCAAGTGGTAGGAAGATTATTCAATCATAGCTTAATCAAACTGCTGGTCTATAACCTGTTGCAAAGAAACGGTAACGAATGGATTTTTTTCCTATTTTGGAATGATTTCCAAACTGAGGTTCAAGCAGAGGGTAGAAAGAGCTCTCATTCCAGAAAATCCTCCACTCGCAGAAGTGGAAAGAGAAGGAGAAGAGCTATCTCTCCAACCCTAGTTAATCAACCCTCTTTTTCCCCTAAGTCGGGCAAAGCAAAGAATAAATTGGATTTTAGCCATGAGAAGGAAGAAGTCACTGAAATCCCAGTGAATAAAAACATTCTAAATCTCCCATACTTAGACTCAGAAGACGAAGAACAACAATTGGAAACAGGGCATGAAGGTTCAATTACCACAGGACGCGACAACTCTGTTTTTGTGGACATATATACAACGATTTATGAGAATCTTCCATCACCTACTCCCCAAGAAGAACAAGATCGCCAAGTTGCAGAGGCCTCATCTAGCAAACAAACAAAATGAAGTAAATCAAAAGAGATTAAGAAGCTTAAGAAGCAGCTAGGCGAACAAGAGGTGCTTGAGAGAGTAATAAAAACCAGGTATGAAACCCTCTCAAAAAACTTCACAGGAAGCAATTCAGCCTTAGAAATGTTAGCCCATGAGAGCATAAAGGAGAAGAAAAAGAAGGACAAAATTGTAAAGGATTACAACAATTTGTGGAGAGTGGCCCAAGGTTTAAAGAAAAAGGTCAGAGATTTGAGGAAAAAGGCAAGGGAATCAAAACACCAATCTCATGCTTCACTTGAAACCCTTGCAAAAGTGGCAGTTCAAATCAATGAACTAGTAACAACCACTAATCCCACAAATCTTGAACAATAAACAGAAAACTAAAGACCATCCCTGAGGTGTTTTTGAGTTAAAGCAAGGTTGCTTTTTGAAATTTTGAGGATCTCAGGTTTCGGTGGCTTAGGCGAACATATCAATTGTTCATTAGCCACTGAAAGCAGTCCTTTCGGTAGCTAATCAGCACAAATTCCAGTTTTCGTAACTACCGAAAGCACTGACAGGGAAGAAGGTTAATGTTTTTGCACAGATCAAAGTTTGTCTTTCTCAAAGGATTAGGAAAGTATTCCAATCGTTGGGGGATAATTAATGACAGCTTTACCAAGTGGTGGTTTTGGTTTTGAAGATGTTTCAGATGATAAAAAAGGATAAGCAATGATTAGTTATTGACAAGGTGATAAGATTGTTGAAAGCCAACAGGTGTCAAGCTCGACTCCTCTCATATCATATGAGATCCAATAGCCTCAAAAGGCTTATTACACTTGCCCAGAATTTGAAGACTTAAAGAACGGTTGAGAAGTTTAATTGATCTAGTTTACTAGGCCAATATTTGATTTGCTATATTTGGAAAGATTTGATCCAGTAATCTAGTATCTGAAAACTATTTTGTAAAAGGCTATAAAGCCGAAAACTTTTGAAGAACTAAGGGTTCAATTTTGAGTTCTATATCCTATTGTTTTTGTATGAAAGACATTTTCTTTAATATATCAAGCCTGCAAGCTTCTTTCATTTGTTGTTGTCAGACCCTCCTTCATCTTTGTCTATACATATGAGTTGAATTCTTTCTTTTGTCTCAGTTTAATGGTCCTATGGTAACTGTCATCTTACTTTTGACTGTTAAGAAAGAATCATAAGCATCTTTGGATAGTTTGTTGACCCATCATATATATGGTTTATGTATGTTTTTGGTTAACCGATTGGTTTTCTTATCCATTTGTTATACAAATCTATCCGATAAATATCTCTTGAAGGCCTTGTATTGCATGAATATAGTTAGACTGTCTTGAAGATACAATCCAGAGATTAAGATATTCATCTTGATCCAAACCCACACCTATTATTGAGAAAATAGTTTCCAAAAAGATTAAGTTAACAGACATCTCTGACTTATAGCCTAGGAGAGTTTCCTGGAGTGATAAGAAATTGGCGTCGTTGCCGAGGAGAGGAGATTGAAGCTCAACTTCCCTAGGAGACGACAAGATCCAACTTTGATGATAGACAAAGTTTGGACATTTTTTGGGTTGTAACCATCTATCTGGCGAATCCATTGGAACAAAGTGGCTCCGAAAAGAGCTCACACCAGGGCGAACCAAGAAGGACCACTGGCAGCACCAGTTCCAAACCCTGAGAAGATCATCAAAAGGGGAAAATCTTTGCAAAGACAAACTTTCGGATCTGCAAGAGCATCAAATCCATGTATTCCAACAGACACTTCTTCTTTCATATCTAAAGAACCTCTTGTTGAATCCCCTGCTGCTGAAACTTTTAATTCTCAGAAAATTGAAATTGTGTCAGAAATCTTGAAGGTTGAGGAGCCTTCAATTTCCTCTGATATTACAGACTATGTTTTTGAGCATGATATCACATCCAAATTTAAAGAAGTAATTATAGGATCCCCTCAGCAAAAAGAATCCTCCTCTTCTTCTTTGAATTCCTCACCTACAAAGCCTATAGAGGGTGCCTTCTATACGCATACTAGTCTGCCTGTTCTTGAAGATATCTTACAAGATCTTTCCTCTAAAGGTGAAGAAGGCCTAGCCTCATTGCTCAGTCAGTTTTACAGAGACTTTTATTTCCCGTCCAATTCAGAAAATTTTGCTCAAGGTGAAGTAAGACAACCATTCTTTATAGACTCAACCATCCCATTTCAGCCTTCATCTTCTGAAGATTCTTCATCTGCATCAACCCCTAAGAGTGTCAACTGGAGATTATCAGAAATATATGCTGAAGTTTACTGGATCTTGGGATTATATTGCCGAAGAACATATAGAAGCCTTTTATGCTTATGCTGAAAACATTAACATTTCAGAAGAAGATGTGTGGACCAGAGTTTTTGTGTAGAGTTTAGATGGCCAAGCCAGGAAATGGTTCAAAGAACTACCAACAAATTTAGTGACAGGTATTGAGCAGTTAGATGAAGTGTTTTTAAAACATTGGGGAGAAAGAAGAGATCTCCTATATTACATTTCTGAGTTCGGGAACCTAAGAAGAGAAAATGGGGAGTCGGTTTCAGACTTCACCAAAAGATTTAATAATATGTTTGGCAAGATTCCCGCAGAGATTAAGCCAAGTGATGTCTCAGCAAAGATCACATTTTCTTCTGCTTTTGATCTAGAATTTTGTTTAATACTCAGAGAAAGAAGATCAGCCACACTTTCTTTGATGCAAGATGCTGCTCTTGAAGCTGAATCAAATATTATGGCATCTCAGAAACTGAAAGGAAAATTTGAGAGGAAAAAGTTTTCTGCCGAGCCTCCATCCTCTTCTAATACAAAAATGGAAAAGATGGCCAAGATGTTGGACAACTTGACATCTGAAATGTCAAAGTTGAAGATTCAAAGTCAACAGACATCCAAGACTAAAGAACCAAATGATTTTGTTCCAAGGAATCCCAATGCATTCCCTTACAGAAGGAACAACCAACCGGTCCAGATCCTTCAGAGAGACAAGAATGCAGCTGATGATCAAAGAATTAGAACCCCCTTCCAAAATGCAATTCTAGAAGAAGAACAAAAGATACCTCTTGACGAAGTTGAAGAAGTAGATGACATCAATTGTTTTGGTGAAGAAAATGATTCCTCCTTTTTGACACAAGTGGATTATGAAGAAGCCAAGATGGATGAGGAAATTTGTGAGGCAAATACTGAAGAATCTTTTTACCAGACCGATGATCAACAAGGTTATAATTTAAGATCTAAAAATGCTGCCCCCAAGCCATTGCTTGCTGCTCCTGGTAAGAAGAAAGAAGTTGCTACTAAGCAACCTGCTCCCCCTGTAAAGCAGACCTCCGTTCCTGCAAAACAACAGCAGAAGAAATCACAGCCCCAAGCCAAGGAGCAACTCATTCTCAAAGCCCCTTCTAACGAGGTAAAAAATTATGATAGATCAACATACTCTTTTAATTTCGAATCAGAAATTTAGAAAGTAAAAATACCTATGCCATTGACCAAACTTATGAAGAATGACATTTTCAAGTTTTCCATCCTGAAGTCCCTTGAACCAAAGACCTCCCCATCTGCTGATTTTGTAAACTTACAAGATGACAAGCCAACAGTAACTATAGGACCTATGGTAGAAGATCGAGATGACTCTTGTCCACCTTTCTATATATCCCTAAATCTTCATGATAAGATCCTTCACAATTGCTTGCTTGATTCAGGAGCATCACACAATCTTATGCCCAAAGCAGTGATGGACGAACTTGGGCTTGAGGTCACCAAACCGTATCATGATCTCTTCTCTTTTGACTCTAGGAAGGTCAGATGCCTTGGCCTCATAAAAGACCTTGTTATAAACCTTGCCCAATTGCCAATGAGAAGCATGGTAATGGATGTTGTGGTGGGTGATATCCCACCCAAGTTCGGACTCCTCTTGTCACGTCCATGGAGAAAAAGGTGGGTGGTACCTTGCAGATGAATCTTTCATATGCTACAGTCCTGGTGTTTGGAGGAGAGCTAAAGAGACTCTACAAAGAGAATCAACTTGCCTACATCATTAGTGATGCACAAAATTCTGTAAATCATCCTATTTATGCTGTAGACACAGACTTTGGCTCATGTATTCTTCAAATAGATGATTCTCAGTCAGCTCCTTTGCAGCTTGTAAAGCCCACTGATTAGAAAACTGACGAAAAATGTGTTCTAGTGTGGACCATGTATTTTGACGGTGACAGTACCAAAGATTCAACAGATGCAGGGGTAGTTTTGATTTCTTCTTTGGAAGAGGCCATGCATTTGTCTTTTAAGATTGATTTCAAAACTACTAACAATACAACAAAGTATGAGGCTTTGATATTGGGTTTAAACACAACTAAGGAGATGGGAATTAAAGGATTAAAGGTGTTTGGAGATGCGGATCTCATCATACAACAAATGAACAGTAACTTCCAAGAAAAACATGTTAGATTGAAGGCCTACAGGGATGAGGTATGGAAAATCAGGGATTCTTTTTCCATTTTTAATATTTCTTATATACCCAGAGCTATGAATCAGCTTGCTGATTCCCTTGCTGTTTCAGCCAGTATTTTTATTCCTCCCATGCCTCCCCGGCTCAATTATGAAATCCAAGTCAAATATAGACCATCTTTGCCCGACAATATTAAATACTAGAAGGTTTTTCAGGATGATGATGAGCTTAATAGATTTCTCCAGGTGATAGATGAATTTTTTGATATGCATATCGACCAGCAAAATCAAAATGAAGAGGAATCCTAGAAGCCTAAGCTAAAACAAAAAAATGGGTTAGCATGATATTGTTCAATTGCCAAATAATTATATACCTCGGGGTCTGGTACCTCTTGAGAATCTTTTTGATCAGAACGATGTTCCCTACAAACCGGATAAGAAGGAACAAGAGTCTGTTGTCCATGAGCACAACATAGGAAGCGAAAGCCAGCCTAAATTCATAAATCTGTCCTCTGAATTGACTGCTGATCAGAAGTCCGAATACTACAGGATTATGAAATAATTCTCTGATGTTTTCTCTTGGAAATACAATGATCTGAAAACTTATGACCCTGAGATCATTCAACATAAGATTCCCCTTGAAAATGACACCATCCCTTTCAAACAAAAAGTCAGACCTATCAGTCCTCTTCTATTGCCTGTAATTGAAAGAGAAATCAAAAAGATTCTTGATGCTAAGATCATCATCCCTTTAAGATATTCTAAATGGATTGCAAATCTGGTAATAGTGAGAAAGAAAAATGGTGAGATCAGGTTATGTGTCAACTTTAGAAACCTTAATAGATGCTCAAAGAAAGATAACTATCCCGTTCCAAAGATGGAACATTTGCTGCAAAGAATTTCAGGGCCTACTGTTATGTCTTTCCTGGATGTTTTTTTTGGATACAACTAGATTTTTGTCCATCCTGATGACCAAGAGAAGACTGCTTTTACTACTCCTTGGGGTACCTTCATGTACAAGAAAATGCCATTCGGATTAATGAATGTCATGGGCAGTTTTCAAAGGGCCATGGACATAGCTTTCGTGGGTGAGAAGGAAAAGTTTGTCCTCATCTATCTTGATGACATCAAATTTTATTCCAGCAGTCATGAAGAACATCTAAAGCATTTAAAAAGAGTATTTCTGAATTGCACGCAGTTCAGGATTTCATTGAATCCCAAAAAATCCCATTTTGCTCTCAGAAAAGGCAAGCTCCTAGGCCACATTGTTTCAGCAGAAGGCGTGAAAATTGATCCAGCTTGGGTGGAAGCAATTCAGAGGCTGTCCTTACCAAGGTCAAAAAAGGATATTCAATCTCTGCTCGGTAATATTAACTTTGTTAGAAGATTTGTCCCAAATTTTTCCAAGCTAGTAAAACACATAACATGTGTGTTAAAAAAGGGATATGAGATTAAGTGGAAAGACAATGCAAAGAATTCATTTCAGGATATCAAACAGGATATCATGCAATCCCTGACTCTAATCAGTCCAGATTACAACAAGAGTTTCTATATTTTCTCCTTTGCTTCTTATGACTTGGTGGCAACAGTCTTGTTACAAAAAGATGATGACAATATGGATCACCTAGTTGCCTTCTTCAGCAAAACACTCAAAGATGCTGAATTAAGGTATGATCCTATTGAAAAACAAGCCTATGCTCTCATTAAATCTTTAAAATCTTTCAGAATTTATATCCTCCATGCAAAGGTTATTGCATATGTTCCTTTACCCTCAGTGAAGGACGTTTTGACTCAGCCTGATATTGATGGGAAAAGGGCTAAATGGATTGCAAAGTTAATCAAGTGCGACATAGAAGTAAAGCCCACTAAATTGGTAAAAGGCCAAGGCCTTGCTAAGATTTTGATGAAAGAAAGCCATGTGGTGCTGGATATAAATTTCATGGGGGAAAATTCAACGAGTTTGTAGACGGAGTTGGCTGCAGAAGGACAACATAACAACCAACAGGTGGCAGAGCATTTGTCTTCTTGTGAGTGGTACTCAGGTATTATTCATTTTTTACAAAAGTTGGAGGTTCCTCCTAAACTTAGCACGACTCAATCCCAAGCCCTTAAGCTCAGAGCCATCAAATTTTGCATTTACAATAATTTGTTGTATTGGAAAGACCTTGCTGGTTTACTTCTCAGATGTTTAGACAAAGAATAATCAGTTGAAGTTATACATTAGTTTCATTCAAGAATTTGTGGAGGTCATCATTACTGGAAGACCACAGTTCATAAAATTCTAAGGGCTGGGTACTATTGTCCTTTTCTCTTCTCGGATGTGTGTGCTTTTGTCAAAGCTTGCGATAAATGTTAGAGATTCACAGGAAAACAACAACTAAAATCTCTGCCCCTGAGACCTATAGTAGTGAATGGCCCTTTTTAACAGTGGGGTTTAGATTTTATAGGCGAGAATAATCCTTCGTCTAGTGGTCAACATAAATGGATCTTAGTAGCCACCGACTATTTTACAAAATGGATAGAGGCAGTTCCCACCAGGAACGCCACTCCTCAAGTCGTCATGAAATTTCTTTATGAAAACATCCTGAGCAGATTCGGTTGCCCAAAAAGGATGGTAACAGATAATGCAATAGATTTCAAGGATGATGCATTGGTCGATATGTGTAAATCAATGGGCATCCAATTGGTACATTCTACCCCTTATTACCCTCAAGGTAATGGCCTGGCTAAATCATCCAATAAGAGTCTAATCAGAATCATCAGAAAGCTATTAGAGGAGAACAAAAAGAATTGGGACTCTAAACTAAAGTTTTCTTTGTGGGCAGACAGAGTAACAATCAAGAAATCCATAGGAACCTCTCCATTCAAATTGGTCTATGGAACTGATGTTATTTTTCCTGTTCAGCTAGTTTTACCGGTGGCTAAATTTTTTCAGGAAGAGCAGACTGAGTCAAATGATATGGTAAGAAGAATGCTCGATTTGGTAGAACTACAGTAGGTCTGAGAATAGTTGGTGGACAAATCAGAGGCTCATCAAAAGAGGATCAAGGATACTTTTGACAGGAAGGCAAAGGTAGATAGTTTTCAGGTTGGTGATTGGGTTCTGAAATGGGACGACCTCAGACAAGATAAAGGAAAACACAACAAGTTTGATTCTTTGTGGACTGGTACTTTCATGATAACTCCAGTACAACACAACAACACATTCATTTTGCAAAGTCTGACAGGTGAAGAAATGTTCGATAGCCTAGTCAATGGGCGATTTCTGAAACTCTATTTTTTCTAAGGCTGTGAAGCCTGGTCATTGTAATTTTATTTTTAGTCTTTGCTTTTACAGAATAACTCCATGCCCAATGGAAACACTAGTATATAGTGTAAGTTTTCTTTTTTCAGGAAAGGCATTGGTTCTATGGTTCTTGAAACCTCACAGGGAGGCTTTCATCCCCAATAGGAGCCAGTGTTATCTCCTCAAATAAATTGATTAAGATTTTTCTTTTCTAGGTAGAGTGTCAGTTGGAAAAATACTTTTTCAAAATTTTAGAGGTACTTTTTTAAAAAATTTACTCATGTAATAAGTTTTGGATAGAAGTTCGTCTAGTCTGTGCCAGATTAAATTCAAATCTTAGGCTTCGGTGGCTTAGGCGAACATACCAATTGTTCATTAGTCACCGAAAGCCTTAGCTTTCGGGAGCTAAAATAAAGGAATCCAAGGCTATTTAATCACTGAAACCATTGATGCAGGCAAAATACCAGACACATCATTTCGCATGTTTCAAATGAGGGGTTCGTTGTTTTCATGATTGCATAAGCCGCCGAAAGTACTGCCGAGGGAACCGTTCATGATCATAAAAGCTGATCCTGCTATTTGATGAGCGCATCTCTCATATCACTGAATATCATGGTGTTGTAATTCTCTTTCTCTTCAGTTAAAAACATCATGACTCCCACACATCATCAACCTTTTCGCCACATTCCTTGCAATCAGTGCCACAGTCTAATAGCGCCCGCATTTACTTTTGACTGTTAAGCAAGAATCATAAGCATATTTGGCTAGTTTGTTGACCCATCATATATATGGTTTATGTATGTTTTTGGTTAACCGATTGCTTTTCTTATCCATTTGTTATACAAGTCTATCTGATAAATAGCTCTTGAAGGCTTTGTATTGCATGAATATAGTTAGACTGTCTTGAAGATACAATCCAGAGATTAAGATATTCATCTTGATCCAAACCCACACCTATTATTGAGAAAATAGTTTTCAAAAAGATTAAGTTACCAGGCATCTCTGACTTACAACCTAGGAGAGTTTCCTGGAGTGATAACAAATTGGCGCCATTGCCGGGGAGAGGAGATTGAAACTCAGCTTCCCTGGGAGATGACAAGATCCAACTTTGATGATAGACAAAGTTTGGACATTTTTTGGGTTGTAACCATCTATCTGGCGACTCCATTGTAACGAAGTGGCTCCAAAAAGAGCTCACACCAGGGAAAACCAAGAAGGACCACTGGCAACACCAGTTCCAGACCCTAAGAAGATCATCAGAAGGGGAAAATCTTTGCAAAGACAAACTTTCGGATCTGCAAGAGCATCAAATCCAGGTATTCCAATAGACACTTCTTCTTTCATATCTAAAGAACCTCTTGTTGAATCCCCTGCTGCTGAAACTTTTAATTCTCAGAAAATTGAAATTGTGTCGGAAAGATTAAAGGTTGAGGATCCTTCAGTTTCCTCTGATATTACAGACTCCGTTTTTGAGCATGATATCACATCCAAATTTAAAGAAGTAATTATAGGATCCCCTTAGCAAAAAGAATCCTCCTCTTCTTCTTTGAATTCCTCACCTACAAAGCCTATAGAGGGTGCCTTCTATACACATACTAGTCTGCCCGTTCTCGAAGATATCTTACAAGATCTTTCCTCTAAAGGTGAAGAAGGCCTAGTTTCATTGCTCGGTCAGTTTTATAGAGCCTCTTATTTCCCATCCAATTCAGAAAATTTTTCTCAGGGTGAAGTAAGACAACCATTCTTTATAGACTCAACCATCCCATCTCAGCCTTCATCTTCTGAAGATTCTTCATCTGCATCAACCCCTAAGAGTGTCATGGCTGTCCCTTTGACCAAGATGGAACAAATATTAGCAAATAGGTATGCCCCACTTGTGTTTCCCAACCCTTTATCCGCCATGCCAACTGGAGATTATAAAAAATATATGTCGAAGTTTATTGGATCTAGGGATTATACTGCCGAAGAACATATAGAAGCCTTTTATGCTTATGCTGAAAACATTAACATTCAGAAGAAGATGTGTGGACCAGAGTTTTTGTGCAGAGTTTAGATGGCCAAGCCAGGTAATGGTTCAAAGAACTACCAACAAATTTAGTGATAGGTATTGAGCAGTTAGATGAAGTGTTTTTAAAACATTGGGGAGAAATAAGAGATCTCCTATATTACATTTCTGAGTTTGGGAACCTAAGAAGAGAAAATGGGGAGTCAGTTTCAGACTTCACCAAAAGATTTAATAAGATGTTCGGCAAGATTCCCGCAGAGATTAAGCCAAGTGATGCCTCAACAAAGATCACATTTTCTTCCGCTTTTGATACAGAATTTTGTTTAATACTCAGAGAAAGAAGATCAGCCACACTTGCTTTGATGCAAGATGCTGCTCTTGAAGTTGAATCAAATATTATGGCATCTTAGAAACTAAAAGGAAAATTTGAGAGGAAAATTTTTTCTGCCGAACCTCCTTCCTCTTCTAATACAAAAATGGAAAAGATGGCCAAGATGTTGATCAACTTGACATCTGAAATGTCAAAGTTGAAGATTCAAAGTTAGAAACCAACCAAGACTAAAGAACCAAATGCTTTTGTTCCAAGGAATCCCAAAGCATTCCCTAACAGAAGGAACAACCAACCGGTCCAGATCCTTAAGAGAGACAAGAATGCAGCTGATGATCAAAGAATCAAAACCCCCTTCCAAAATGCAATAGTAGAAGAAGAACAAGAGATACCTCTTGACGAAGTCGAAGAAGTAGATGACATCAATTGTTTTGGTGACGAAAATGATTCATCCTTTTTGACACAAGTGGATTATGAAGAAGCAAAGATGGATGAGGAAATTTGTGAGGCAAGTACTGAAGATTCTTTTTACCAGAACGATGATCAACAAGGTTATAATTTAAGATCTAAAAACGCTACCCCCAAGACATTGCTTACTACTCCTGGTAAGAAGAAAGAAGTTGCTACTAAGCAGCCTGCTGCCCCTGTAAAGCAGACCTCCATTCCTGCAAAACAATAGCAGAAGCAATCACAACCCCAGGCTAAGGAGCAAGTCATTCTCAAAGCCCCTTCTAACTAGGTAAAAACTTATGATAGATCAACATACTCTTTTAATTTCGAATCAGAAATTCAGAAAGTAAAAATACCTTTGCCATTGACTGAACTTATGAAGAATGACATTTTCAAGTTTTCCATCCTGAAGTCCCTTGAACCAAAGACCTCCCCATCTACTGATTTTGTAAACTTACAAGATGACAAGCCAATAGTAACTATATGACCTATGGTAGAAGATTGAGATGACTCTTGTCCACCTTTCTATATATCCCTAAATCTTCATGATAAGATCCTTCACAATTGTTTTCTTGATTTAGGAGCATCACATAATCTTATGCCCAAAGCAGTGATGGATGAACTTGGGCTTGTGGTCACCAAACCGTATCATGATCTCTTCTCTTTTGACTCTAGGAAGGTCAGATGCCTTGGCCTCATAAAAGACCTTGTTATAAACCTTGCCCAATTGCCAATGAGAAGCATGGTAATGGATGTTGTGGTGGCTGATATCCCACCCAAGTTTGGACTCCTCTTGTCACGTCCATGGAGCAAAAGGTTGGGGGGTACCTTGCAGATGGAGCTTTCATATGCTACAGTCTCAGTGTTTGGAGGAGAGCTAAAGAGACTCTACACAGAGAATCAACTTGCCTACATCATCAGTGATGCAAAAAATTCTGTAAATCATCCTATTTATGCTGTAGACACAGACTTTGGCTCATGTATTCTTCAAATAGATGATTCTCAATCAACTCCTTTGCAGCTTGTAAAGACCACTTATCAACAAACTGACGAAAAATGTGTTCCAGTGTGGACCATGTATTTCGATGGTGCCAGTACCAAAGATTCAACAGGTGCAGGGGTCGTTTTGATTTCTCCTTTGGAAGAGGCCATGCATTTGTCTTTTAATTTTGATTTCAAAACTACTAACAATACATCAGAGTATAAGGCTTTGATATTGGGTTTAAACATAGCTAAGGAGATGGGAATTAAAGGATCAAAGGTGTTTGGAGATGCGGATCTCATCATACAACAAGTGAACAGTACCTTCCAAGCAAAACATGTCAGATTGAAGGCCTATAGGGATGAGGTATGGAAAATCAGAGATTCTTTTTCCATTTTTAACATTTCTTATATACCCAGAGCTATGAATTAGCTTGCTCATTCCCTTCTTGTTTCAGCCAATCTTTTTATTCCTCCCATGCCTCCCCGGCTCAATTATGAAATCCAAGTCAAATATAGACCATCTTTGCCCAACAATATTAAATACTGGAAGGTTTTTCAGGATGATGATGAGCTTAATAGATTTCTCCAGGTGATATATGAATTTTCTGATATGGATATCGACCAGCAAAATCAAAATGAAGAGGAATCCCATAATCCTAAGCTAAAACAAAAAATGGGTCAGCATGTTATTGTTCAATTGCCAAATAATTATATACCTTGGGGTCTGGTACTTCTTGAGAAGCTTTTTGATCATAACGATGTTCCCTACAAATCGGATAAGAAGGAACAAGAGCCTACTGTCCATGAGCACAACATAGGAAGCGAAAGCTAGCCTAAATTCATAAATCTATCCTTTGAATTGACTGCTGATCAGAAGTTTAAATACTGCAGCATTATGAAAGAATTCTTTGATTTTTTCACTTGGAAATACGGTGATCTGAAAACTTATGACCCTGAGATCATTCAACATAAGATTCCCCTCGAAAAGGACACCATCCGTTTCAAACAAAAACTCAGACCTATCAGTCCTCTTCTATTGCCTGTAATTGAAAGAGAAATCAAAAAGCTTCTTGATGCTAAGATCATAATCCCTTTAAGATATTCTAAATGGATTGCAAATCTGGTAATAGTGAGAAATAAAAATGGTGAAATCAGGTTATGTGTCGACTTTAGAAACCTTAATAGATGCTCAAAGAAGGATAACTATCCCCTTCCAAAGATGGAACATTTGCTGCAAAGAATTTCAGGGCCTACTATTATGTCTTTCCTGGATGGTTTTTCTGGCTACAACTAGATTTCTATCCATCCTGATGACCAAGAGAAGACTGCTTTTACTACTCTTTGGGGTACCTTCATGGACGCCAAAATGTCATTTGGATTAATGAATGCCGGGGCCACTTTTCAAAGGGCCATGGACATAGCTTTTGTGGGTGAGAAGGACAAGTTTGTCCTCATCTATCTTGATGACATCAAATTTTATTCCAGCAGTCATGAATAACATCTAAAGCATTTAAAAAGAGTATTTCTGAAGTGCAGGCAGTTTGGGATTTCATTGAATCCCAAAAAATCCCATTTTTCTCTCAGAAAAGGCAAGCTCCCAGGCCACATTGTTTCAGCAGAAGGCGTAAAAATTGATCCAGCTCGGGTGGAAGCAATTCAGAGGCTGTCCTTACCAAGGTAAAAAAAGGATATTCAATCTCTTCTCGGTAAGATTAAATTTGTTAGAATATTTGTTCCAAATTTTGCCGAGCTAGTAAAACACATAACATGTATGTTAAAAAAGGGATATGATTTTAAATGGACAGACAATGCAAGGAATTCATTTTAGGATATAAAACAGGCTATCATGCAATCCCTGACTCTAAGCAGTCTGGATTACAGCAAGATTTTCTATATTTTCTCCTTCGCTTCTTATGACACGGTGGAAACAGTCTTGTTACAGAAAGATGATGACAGTATGGATCACCTAGTTGCCTTCTTCAGCAAAACACTCAGAGATGATGAATTAAGGTATGATCCTATTGAAAAACAAGCCTATGCTCTCATTAAATCTTTAAAAGATTTCATAATTTATATCCTCCATGCAAAGGTTATTGCATATGTTCCTTCACCCTTAGTGAAGGATGTTTTGACTTAGCCTGATATTGATGGGAAAAGGGCTAAATGGATCGCAAAGTTAATCGAGTTCGACATAGAAGTAAATCCCACTAAATTGGTAAAAGGCCAAGGCCTTGCTAAGCTTTTGACGGAAGAAAACCATGAGTTGTTGGACATAAATTTCATGGGGGAAAATTCAACTAGTTTGTAGACGGAGGTGGCAACAGAAGGACAACATAACAACCAACAAGTGGCGGAGCATTTTTCTATTTGTGAGTGGTACTCAGGTATTATTCATTTTTTACAAAAGTTGGAGGTTCCTCCTGAACTTAGCACGAATCAAGCCCGAGCCCTTAAGCTCAGAGCCATCAAATTTTGCATTTACAATAATTTGTTGTATTGAAAAGAACCTGCTGGTTTACTTCTCAGATGTTTAGACAAAGAAGAATCAGTTGAAGTTATACATCAGTTTCATTCAAGTATTTGTGGAGGTCATCATTACTGGAATACCACAGTTCATAAAATTCTAAGGGCTGGGTACTATTGTCCTTTTCTTTTCTTGGATGTGTGTGTTTTCGTCAAAGCTTGTGATAAATGTCAAAGATTCACAGGAAAACAACAACTATAATCTCTGCCCCTGAGACCTATAGTAGTGAATGGCCCTTTTCAACAGTGGGGTTTAGATTTTATAGGTGAGATTAATCCTTCGTATAGTGGTCAACATAAATGGATCTTAGTAGCCACAGACTATTTTACAAAATGGATAGATGCAATTCCCACCAGGAGCGCCACTCATCAAGTCGTCATGAAATTTCTTTATGAAAACATCCTGAGCAGATTTGGTTGCCCAAAAAGGTTGGTAACAGATAATGCAACAACTTTCAAAGTTGATGCATTGGTCGATATGTGTAAATTAATGGGAATCCAATTGGTACATTCTACCCCCTATTACCATCAAGGTAATGGCCTGGCTGAATCATCCAATAAGAGTCTAATCAGAATCATCAAAAAGCTATTAGAGGAGAACAAAAAGAATTGGGACTCTAAACTAAAGTTTGCTCTGTGGGCAGACAAAGTAACTATCAAGAAATCCATAGGAACCTCTCCATTCAAATTGGTCTATGGAACTGATGTTATTTTTCCTGTTCAGCTAGTTTTACCAGTGGATAAATATTTTCACGAAGAGAAAACTGAGTCAAATGATATGGTAAGAAGAATGCTCGATTTGGTAGAACTGCAACAGGTCCGAGAAAAGTTGGTGGACAAATCAGAGGCTCATCAAAAGAGGATCAAGGATACTTTTGAAAGGAAGGCAAAGGTAGATAGTTTTCAGGTTGGTGATTGGGTTCTGAAATGGGACGCCCTCAGACAAGATAAAGGCAAACACAACAAGTTTGATTCTTTGTGGACTGGCCCTTTCATGATAACTCAAGTACAACACAACAACACATTCATTCTGCAAAGTCTGGGAGGTGAAGAAATGTTCAGTAGCCCAGTCAACAGGCGATTTCTGAAACTCTATTTTGTCTAAGGTTGTGCAGCCTGGTCATTGTAATTTTATTTTTAGTCTTTGCTTTACAGAATAACTCCATGCCCAATGGAAACACTAGTAGATAGTTTAAGTTTTCTTTTTTCAGGAAAGGCATTGGTTCTGTGGTTCTTGAAACCTCACAGGGAGGCTTTCATCCCCAATGGGAGCCAGTGTTATCTCCTCAAATAAATTGATTAAGATTTTTCTTTTTAGGTGATAGAGTGTCAGTTGGAAAAATTCTTTTTCAAATTTTTAGAGGTACTTTTTAAAAAGTTTTACTCATGTAATAAGTTTTGGATAGAAGTTCGTCTAGTTTGTGCCAGATTAAATTCAAATCTCAGGTTTCGGTGGCTTAGGCGAACATACCAATTGTTCATTAGTCATCGAAAGCCTTAGCTTTCGGGAGCTAAAATAAAGGAATCCAAGGCTATTTAATCACTGAAACCGTTGATGCAGGAAAAATACCAGATACATCATTTCACACGTTTCAAATGAGGGGTTTGTTGTTTTCATGATTGCATAAGCCGTCGAAAGTACTGTCGAGGGAACCATTCATGATCAGAAAAGATGATCCCGCTATTTGATGAGCGCATCTCTCATATCATTGAACGTCATGCTGTTGTACTTCTCTTTCTCTTCAGTTAAAAACATCATGACTCCTGCACATCATCATCCTTTTTTCCACATTCCTTGCAATCAGTGCCACAATCTAAAAGCACCCACATTTATCTCAATCCTATCCTGGCTAAGCCGATTATCTCTGAACCTATGCACTGTAACTCAGTCTGAAATTCAGTCCTTCGATCATGGGTGTGCTACAGTGTCGAGGAGAAATGAAGAAAGGAGCAATGACACTTAGGAAGGAACTTAATGATATCGGGTATCTTGAAGCTCATCCTGAGGTATGCCAAATATTCAAGAATGCAGGATGTTTTAATTTCTGTAAAAAAATAGACAGTTTTCGTCAACAGGTGGCTGAGGCTTTTGCTCTGAGTTTTGATGGAAAGAAAGCTTGCATCGGCCAGGACGAATTTCAAATTGATGAAGCTCTCATTGCCAAAGTTACCAAGATTCCAACAGCTGGAGAAAGATGGTTTAAGACTACTATGATTAAGAATATCGAGTTTATGTCTTATCTGAAACCAGAACACCAGGGTTTAGTTTGGAAGAAAGATATCCCTATATCTTTCCTTGAAGAGAAGTGGCAACATTTACTCAAGGCTATAATGGTTTATATAACATGTGAGGGGCAATACAACAAGGTCATGATGTATCATTTTAAACTCATAAACCATTTTATAGGAAGAGACCCACTTAATATACCCTATTTCCTCCACCGAAGTTTATCTAAGATGGCTTATCAAGTCAAATCCAAACCCAGTCAAGTGGCAGGAAGATTATTCCATCATAGCTTAATCAAACTGTTGGTCTATAACCTGTTGCAAACAAAGGGTAAGGAATGGAATTTTTTCCTATACTGGAATGATTTCCAAACTGAGGTTCAAGTAAAGGGCAGAAAGAGCTCTCATTCCAGAAAATCGTCCACTCCCAGAAGTGCAAAGAGAACGAGAAGAGATATCTCTCCAACCCCAGTTAATCAGCCCTGTTTTCCCCCTAAGTCGGGCAAAGCAAAGAAGAAATTGGATTTTAGCCATGAGAAGGAAGAAGTCAGTGAAATCCCAGTGAATAAAAACATTCCAAATCTCCCATACTCAGACTCAGAAGATGAAGAACAACAATTGGAAACAGGGCATGAAGGTTCAGTTACCACAGGACTTGACAACTCTATTTTTGTGGACATATATATAGCAAGATATGAGAATCTTCCATAACCTACTCCCTAAGAAGAACAAGATCGCCAAGATGCAGAGGCCTCATCTAGCAAACAAGCAAAACTGAGTAAATCAAAAGAGATTAAGAAGCTTAAGAAGTAGCTAGCCGAACAAGAGGTGCTTGAGAGAGTAATAAAACCAGGTATGAAACCCTCTCAAAAAACTTCGCAGAAAGCAATTCAGCCTTAGAAAGGTTAGCCCATGAGAGCATAAAGGAGAAGAAAAAGAAGGACAAAATTGTAAAGGATTACAACAGTTTGTGGATAGTGGCCCAAGGTTTAAAGAAAAAGGTCAGAGCTTTGAGGAAAAGGCAAGGGAATCAAAACACCAAGCTCATGCTTCACTTGAAACCCTTGCATAAGTGGAAGTTCAAATCAATGAACCAGTAATAGCCACTAATCCCACAAATCTTGAATAATAAACAAAAAACTAAAGACCATCCCTGAGGCATTTTTGAGTTAAAGCAAGGTTGCTTTATGAAATTTTGAGGATCTCAAGTTTTGGTGGGTTAGGTGAGCATATCAATTGTTCACTAGCCACTAAAAGTAGTTCTTTCAGTAGCTAATTAGCACAAATTCCAGTTTCCGTAACTACCAAAAGCACTGACAGGGCAGAAGGTTAATGTTTTTGCACAGATCAAAGTTTGTCTTGCTCAAAGAATTAGGAAAGTATTCCATTTGTTGGGGGATAATTAATGATAGCTTTACCAAGTGGTGGTTTTGGTTTTGAAGATGTTTCAGATGATCAAAAAGGATAAGCAACCGTTAGTTATTGACAAGCTGATAATATTGTTGAAAGCCAACATGTGTCAAGCTCAACTCCTCTCATATCATATGAGATCCAGCAGCCTCGGAAGGCTTATTACACCTGCCCAGAATCTGAAGACTTAAAGAACGATTGAGAAGTTTAATTGATCTAGTTTACTAGGCCAATATTCAATTTGCTATATTTGGAAAGATTTGATCCAGTAATCTAGGATCTGAAAACTGTTTTGTAAAAGGTTATAAAGTCAAAAACTTTTGAGGAACTAAAGGTTCGATTTTGAGTTCTATATCCTGCTGTTTTTGTATGAAAGACATTTTCTTTAATATATCAAGCCTACAAGCTTCTTTCGTTTGTTATTGTCAGACCCTCCTTCATCTTTGTCTATGCATATGAGTTGAATTCGTTCTTTTGTCTCAGTTTAATGGTCCTATGGTAACTGTCATCTTACTTTTGACTATTAAGCAAGAATCATAAGCATCTTTGGCTAGTTTGTTGACCCATCATATATATGGTTTATGTATGTTTTTGGTTAACCAATTGGTTTTCTTATCCATTTGTTATACAAATCTATCTGATAAATAGCTCTTGAAGGCCTTGTATTGCATGAATATAGTTAGACTGTCTTGAAGATACAATCCAGAGATTAAGATATTCATCTTGATCCAAACCCACACCTATTATTGAGAAAAGAGTTTCCAAAAAGATTAAGTTACCAGGCATTTCTGACTTACAGCCTAGGAGAGTTTCTTGGAGTGATAACATGAACAACCATATTTTTTACTTGGACCTAACTTGCCAAAGCTTATTTAGACGAACTCCTAATTTTAGTTTGAAACAAAGCCATTCGTAGCTTAGAGAGGGCTTATCTATGGTGAACATTGTGGCATGCCTCCACTTCCAATATCACTACCATGACTAAGGGCCCAACTTAGGAAGAAGACCATCTGAGATTAGGATCTATGCATGCTCCAAGATAAAATTATCTAGGTTGGCCAGTCCAAATTTATATACAAGTTTTGGCAAGCGGATCCAATCCTTTGTTTGGTTGTTGATCATGTCCTTCACTGTATGAATACCCTTTTTAGATAGTCACAAGGTTGAAAACCTTGTAGAGTCATCCACCAACGTCCAATTGACCTAAACTAGGGGATACTACCATAAACATTCTTCATTAAATGGCATGCTAGTTTGCAAGTACAGATTTCTATGTAATTAGGAATGACTTAATAGCCTCCTAGGGTTTCCAAATACTGTGAACCACAAAGGTGTTAACTATCTTAACTTGCACAGGAGTGAAGAGTAGGGTTTATAGTGAAAAACATTGCTAGGGATTCTTGTTCACTGGAACCCTTGACTAATACGATGTCTAAGTAGCCCTTTACTATTCTCATTTCCACTCATGGCCCTCACCTACCATTTGGCATTAGAGACCCTCGGCTTGAATGTGAGGTTTGATTATTCCTAAGCCACCATATTCATGATGGGTGCAATAGAGATGCTAGCATACCCTCTAAACCCCTTTACCATTAGCATTGTTGGCCCAAAGGAAATTATTGAGAGCTTTTTCTGAGTCCTAATAAGCTAGCTTAAAAGGAACCCTACATGAAGAGTAACAAACATGAGTTGCAATTAGTTTTTTTTAATGCAAATTTGAAAATTGGTTGTTATAGCCAAAGTCCTTGTGACCCACTTATCAATTTTCTTTTCAGCCCTCTACACCACCATGTTGTGTGCCCAAGACAACCTCCCTTGGCCATGGGTGCACTCCATTTTAATTTTCTTCCTCATTTACAATTGAGTTGAATTGACCCACTATGAGAAAAATTGACTTCCAACAACATTACCATGGCTCTCTTATGCAACTACATGTGGAAATGACTTTGCATAGACATAGATAATAATATAAATCCAACTAATGCCCGTTAAGAAGTACACTAACTAGATTTCCATTATTAAGAGAAAACCAAATAACAAATTCCCTATTAAAAAGGTTTGTGCTCATGTTTATCCATAATGCATATTAACCAATTGATTCAGATATTAACCATCCCATTTTCCAATGTTTATACAAGACAATAAATCCTTCTCTTGTAGAAGCTCAAATAATATCTCACATACATAACAACCAATATAACAATGAAGATGAGAATCAATGCCAATTTTAAAGGTCACCTCCTAAACTTTATTTCTGGACCTTTGCTCATATGATTTAACCATAAAATAAGCATACTCCTTGGTTTATTTAACTCTAACTCTAAAGGTAAAACCATCAAATCTTTCCCGACCCATCTTCATTTTCTCATTGTCTTCACTCCAATATTTCATTTCACTACAAATTGATGGTGTATTATCACCCTTAAGAACACCATGGATGTCAAGGCACTATATACATCCCATTGTTGTGTAACTCATAATAGATTCAACAAACACAAATCTATGTTCGTTGTGAAATTCTTTTTGATGTTTTCTACAATGATTGAATTGATTTTGTCAATAACTCCATCTAAATGCTCGATAACAACATCGCTTTTGGAACTTATGTCATATTTGTTTTTTAAGGCAGTCCTCAAATGAAGTAATGATATCCCTTCCACCCTCAACATATTTCTCCCGTAATACCATTTTTCAGGTTCAGTCCATATTTGTTTTCCCTCAATTACTCTCTTGGCATGCCCTCCCAACCCCTTCTTCAAATGTAATAATTGTTTTCCTGTTTATTTAGCTGAAGCCCTGCTGCTACATGAAGTTATCACTAGCTCTGGGTCTATATGAGTCGTTATAACCATTGGATTATCTTCAATGGGGACTTTAACTACACCATTATTTCCTTCAATGAGGAGTTCAACTACATCACCATTACCTTCAACGTTTGGAAAAATCTCATAATCATGTTGAACAACGTTCATCCTATGAGTGAACATGTGCATGCCATGCTGCACATGTAAAGTGAATTTGAGGACTATATTATCTAGTCTAAGATTAGGAATTTTCATGATATCATTATTTCTTGGTCAACCTATTTGTCTTGGAGAACTGTGTGTTGATGTATCATGGGATCATCCATAATGGAATAATATAAAATGAAAGAACATCTCATGGTCAAGCCTTTTAAACTTACAAAAGAATATTTATGCTAGATTTTAAACTTACAAAAGAATATTTATGCTAGATTTTAACAAAGACATATGAGCTAGAAATATAATGACTTCCAACTCAATTTCCAAATTGAGATAATATTGTTATAAACATAAATTGAGATTTCCTTGGTAAGTGCCTCATCATTTTTTATGTTTCTTGAGAGATTTGGGTTTACATGAAAATTTTATATCAAAAAACAAAGAGCAATAAGGGTTAGCTAGTTTTGGCATGCAACCTTAAATAATCTATATGATCTATATGTAGAGTTGTTACTTGTTCTCATATGGAACAAAAATTAGTAAGATTAATGTGGGATGATGCAAGATAATTTCTAGCCATGTAAGCTATCTTACACGTTTTTGAATTCTTAGATAGGCATTGAAGTCTTAGTGGTACTTCCAATTTAAATTTAAAGACTTGGACATTCCCATTTATCCTGGTATGCATTTAATGTTTTAAACATGCATTTACTAAATTGTGGAAATAGAGTAATGTTCTTTCAAGTACATCAATAGAGTTTAGGATTTGAATCATGGAATGGGGTGAAATGGTTTATAGATAATTGAATAAGGAATCTAGAAAATATTTTAGAATCCAGTTTATGTTTATACTTGGACGTGCATTTTGTTGATTGATCTGCTTATGTTTTTCTAAAAACTGCAAAAACATTTTTAAACTTATTTTGGAAGATCCATATATATCATTTAGATATAATTATAGAGAATCTGAGACATGGGTTGGTAAAAAACATGAAATACTACATCCTGGTAGCTATATTTTTCCAAAATAATTCATTTTCTTAGGGCTTGTGGGAATTTTCTTAGGAATTCACGAATTATTTGAATGTTAGAATATTGTGTTCATTTAACCATAGACAATACTACACCATTGTCACCCATCCATAGGCATAAAGCTACCCCGAGCACCTTAACTTTTCTAGATAAAATGATTATGGGAAGCCACACTAGAACCAATAAATAGTTAAGAGAGCACACCTTCTCCAAGGGTAGCATAGAAGAGAAAGTACTAGAAAGACTGGACAAGAGAAAATGGTACAACTGCAGTTGCTCCTCCTCCTCCTCCAAACTTCCACACTGTTTCTAGCTTCTTGAGTGAGAGTGAGTGAAAAAATGAGCCAAGACATCCTCTATTTATATTAATCTGTCTAGTGACTTTTCTGGTTGGGATGACCTGACTTTTTGGTAATTATATTTTTTGTTTACCTTTTCCTGCAAAGCCGACTTGTCTTCTTGGAGCATAATACCTTGATATTATATATATGTTGAACCACCATGACTTCTAGGGTTTTCACACATCTGTTTAGGGTTTCTCTTACTTTCAAAACATTCTATTCTAGTCAAAGGTTACACATGGAGGTTAATACCTCCCGCAACTACCATAATATCAACACTCCCTCTTAGCTAGGGAGATATTAATGGTCTCAAACACATCCATCCATATTCACATGGCATGGGAAAGACTCACATAGTCTTGTAGACCATTCTACAAGTAGCATCATCATAAGTATCATCATTACTATCAACATCATCTTGTAGCAATCATCAAAACATATCATCGTACTTGTTCTTGGTATTCTTTTGTCATTGACAATATCACAGTATCCATGAGCCTCATTTAGATATATTGATGATCCATCTCCACCACCATGTGTCTAGTATCTCGGGTCATTCTTGTCCCATGAAAATAATCATGACCTCATCGGAGCCACATTCACCTCATAGTTGATCTTCTCATAGGATCACTCTGTGAATGCATTTAGCTCGATGCTATCAAACATGCATGTCTAGAACCTCAAGTCATTCTTGTCCCATGAAAAGAATTATGACCACATCAGAGCTACAAACACCTCATGGTGATCCTCTCATAAGATCACTCTATGAATGGATTCAACTCGATGCTACCAGAAACGTGGAATTTCACCTCAAGCACCTCGAGTCTTCAATCTGTTGAAGACTATGTTGGGGAACATCTATTGCAGATGTAGATGTTCCCTATCTCCCATGGTCTACAACCCAGTTCTTGTGGAGATAGAGTCGACCCGATTCTCATCGAGGCTACTCACCTACTCGTGAGTTAACTACTCACCTACTTGTGAGAGTTTTGAGGCCCGATGCAATTCATACATAGGAGATCTAGCAACAACTCAAATCTTCAGTATGTCGAAGATTACATCTAGGCTTATTCCCACATGATCAAGTCCGTTTGATCAATATTGGAATATCAGTGAAATGCTGCAATCATCAATACTCCCCCAGGGAAACATTTTCATTCCTGCCAAGCTTGTCCCAGAAAGAGGCTTAGTGAAAATGTTAGCTATCTACTCATCTGTGGATATGTGATGGAGACCCACTGCTCCTTCCTACACCATGTCTCTGATGAAGTCCTACAAGATCCTTTGAAAAGCCACATTGCTTCATATCTTGCGTCATTGACTATGATATATGACTGATTTTTATAGATATCTTCTTCCCTACTTGTTTGGAAATCCTACTTGATCCCAAGCTCAAGTAGCACCCTAGGTGCTAGATTTGTCTTTTGCATTTCCAATCCAAAAAATGTATATCCCGGCAACCATACTTCAACATTGAAGATCAATCATATCTATATGTACAACATAGGTACCTTCATGTTGTGTTGTAACCCAATAATACTTTCATGGCTCAACCATATACTAGCACAAGGTGCTCTCTACAAAGAAAATGTCTATCACATCACACAACTTCCTCAGATGTGTCATCATAGGTGTGGCCATGGACTTCCTATCCATCATGATAAACCTCTTCAGTCTCCTCACTAGAGATCTCATATGGTGCCATTCACGCTTCCAATCCCAATATCTCTGGTCAAGATCCTTCATCTCAAACTCTAAAATCAACTCCCTCTATCTGAGAGAATCCTCGAACCACGCTTTCGTCTGTAGCATACCCCTTTGCATTCTGCAAAGTATCACGAAACTATGATGGCTTCTTCTTGATCACCGACTCCCTCTGAGTCTAACTCCATCTGAGTCTGAATCCCTCTAAGTTTGACTCCCTCTTAGATTGATCTCTTATAACCTTCCCGAAACAAGAAACAAGAACAACAAAATCTCCTTGGTATCCTCCATGGAAGATATCCTTCCTGGAGTCTAGGTCAGTAACCAAGAAAATATCCTAAAGGAGATCAACTTCATATTGTAAACAATAAGCATTTACATAAGAAAAAGAATATCTCCTAGAGAGGAGATCAACAAGTGTATATCTAGTATTAAGGGGTTAGTATAATGATAATAACTTCAATAGATCAAGATGCAACATAAGATTATAATAATGGCATAATAACTAGAGACATATCAATTTTTAAATAGTCAAACCTGGAGTCTTCATTGCCAGGGAGGGTGCGCTTGTTCCTCTGAATGTACTGAATTCAAAATCACTACTTGGACAAGGTCTCTTGTACTTCCCCTGCAAACACACTCATACTTTTGCTGGATGATATAACTTGAAAAGAATATACAAGTGCATACCTTTGAAATTTGTAGTAGTGTTCAACTTGTCTTCTAATCTAAACCTTGAAACCATCTTGACAAGAAGAGGTTAGAAACTGAATCAAAGATATTCAATGATTAGAACAAGCTAGAAACCTTGAAATTTAAACTTTGACCACAAAAATCAATTTTGACCAAAAGTCAACCTTTGACTTTGACCTAAAAACTTAAACTTGACGTTTTTGATAACTGAGGGCACTAGAGGGTGCGCTGGGCTAGGATGCACTAGAATACCCAAAAATTAGGTCCAATGATTCACTGAAAGTTCCCAAGAATTTAGGTTTAGGGTTTGTTGCAACTGCAAAATCATAAGCCCTAGTTGCAACTACAACTGGTGCTACAACGAGCTTGACAAGGAACTCTCGATCTACCCTCCATCAGTTAAACTGTTTTGAAGGTAGTGTGGGCCCATAACCTGTTAGAATATTGTGCTCATTTAACCATATACAATGCTACACCATTGTCACCCATCCATAGGCATAAATCCACCCTCGAGCAACTTAAACTTTGCTAGATAGAATGATTCTGGGAAGCCACATTAGAACTAATAGATAGCCAAGAGATCGCACTCTCCAAGGTTAGTGCACAAGAGAAAGTACCAGAAAGACTGGACAAGAGAAAACCATACAACTGCAGCTGCTCCTCCTCCTCCTCCAAACTTGCACACTGTTTCTGGTTTCCTGAGTGAGAGTGAGTGAAAAAATGAGCCAAGACGTCCTCTGTTTATATTAATCTGTCCAGTGACGTTTCTGGCTGGGCCAACCCAACTTTCTGGTAATTATATTTTATGTTTATCTTTTTCTTGTGAAGTTGATTTGTCTTCCTGGAGGATAATACCTTAATATTATATATATATGTGT
>JASDQU010737269.1:183287-201036 GCA_032191745.1 Picea mariana
ACTTCTAGGGTTTTCACACATCTATTTAGGGTTATTATTTCTTCCAAAATTTTATTCTAGTTAAAGGTTACACATGGCGGTTAATACCTCCCGCAACTACCATAATATCAACATTGAACCCTTTGTAAAAATTGGTAGTTTTGTGATGTTTTTGCATGTAAGCAATTTTTTGTATTTAAAGTGAAAAATTAACAACATGTAAAGGAGTCAAATATCATGAAGAACACTCATCAACTTAAAAATCACTATTTGGAGTTTTAACAAGGCTTGGCCATGCATTTTGTGAAATCATTCAAATCATGGCTTTCATTTTGTCATGTTTATGAGCAGTGATGTTCATTTGTAATGAAAAGACCTTGTAGGGATCCATTCATGAAATATAACCCTGTCAAGATATAAAGGAGATCATGAATAATCCTATGCAATGTTTAGATCATGATATGGGTTCATATTCAACGCAATACAAGTATTTTTGTAAAGGTAGAGTGCATTTTTCTAGCATTATGAAAAACAATGGAAATAATTGAAAATAACATTTGGCAAACCTAGATCTTATAGGTGAAACAAATTGAGGAAATATTGATATGGAGGGTTGTTAATCATTTAAAATATTTTATTGTAATACATTTTATATTTCCATGGGTGTTCATTTCTCTAGGGTTAGTGTGCATTTTATTAAGCCATGTTAGCTTGATTTGCATTATATATAAAAATAACAATTTTTATTATTTTGTAATAGCAGAAGTTTTTAAGGTTGAAATTGAAAATATAATACTATGCCAAAGTTATTTAGGTCAAAAGGAATATTCAACAAATTTCGTATTAGAAAAATAGTCAATGGTTTGACTCGGACATGCAATTTGTTGAAAAATAATTACTTATCCTAGACACAATCCAAATCAAGGAATGGTAGGTTTAATACTTGTAATGGTGACAATAATTACATTTATGTAAACAATCGTATTAGAAAAATAGTCAATGGTTTGACCCAGACATGCATTTTGTTGAAAAATAATTACTTATCCTAGACACAATCCAAATCAAGGAATGGTAGGTTTAATACTTGTATTGGTGACAATAATTAAATTTATGTAAACAAGGAATTGTTGGAAGGGTAAAATAATCCACATATGTAATATTTATTTTCACAAACAATGAATTTGAACATTCCTTACATGCATTTTCTTGAGCCACCTAAGGTTGACACAACACTTTATTTAATGCTTAGAATTCAAATTTTCCAAAACTGATTAAATTGTAATGATCAAGATGCCTTTATAAGTGCATGATTGTTTGGTTTAGTCATGTTTGAGGCATAAGTATGGTTTCCTTGTATATAAATGATGTATTTCATGTTTAGGGGTTTTTGTCATATCAAAAGTTAAACAAGTCTAAATTTTCTAGCAAAGCGTTTTTAATGGGGAGTTGGTTATAGTAGTTTCTCTGACTTTTCATTTATAGATACCAATTATTTCTGAGATTAGAGTAAGCACACAACAAATAAATTTCATAAACAAAAACAATGTAACATAATAAACACTTATTTTTTAAAACCAGATGTGAAACCAACTGTAGAGGACGGATGATCCACCCAAGGATACATTTGTTTCTCCAAATATCAGCAACAAATCGCCTCTGAGATGGGGCTATGAATCCACAAGAAAATGGTGTATCTCTTTTGTCCACTCACAACCCAACATAACCCACAACAAGCTAATTTTCCTACAATGATCCCAATCCACTAGCTCTCTTCCCCTCAACCTACACAACCCAAGGAATGGGATTTTTGTTCATTGCACATAGTCCCTCAAGCCTTCCCACTTCCCTTGAAGGCTCTAACACAATTTGGCTAGGAATATCTCTTGTTGCGGACTCCAGGGATGTCAACTGCAACATGAAAAGTTCACAATAACAATCTCACTTATTGCCAGGGAAATATCTCACATAGAATCTCACTCTATAGGCCTAACAAACTGCTTCTTCATGATTTTAGAGCTCCAACATTGAATATAGCTAGCTATTGATGGTGAAAAAGAGTTGGACACATAAATTTGACTACATACATTTCACCCAGCGACTCCATTATAGAAGTTATGGCTCCTAAAAGAGAAGTAAGAGGACCAAATTCGGAGCCTACCAAATCTCTAGCATCATCTTCATCTTCATGAAAAAGAACAACCATAATGAATCTAGATCCCAAGCCAATTCCAACACTATCAAATCCAAAGAGACTGTTGAGGAAACCCAAGCTTATTTCGAGACATTCCTCATCATCTAAAGGAAATCCTTCCTCCGAAGAAACAAATCCTTTTCTTGAAGAAAAACTCATTGTTGTTCCTTCAAAAGTAGTTGATGAAAACGTTTAATCAGAAATTGTTCTTCCAGAAATAGTTGAAGAAAAATTTCCACTTGAAACTGTTCCTTTAGGAGAACGTATAAATATTCTATTGGGTGAACAAATAGTGGGAGAATGGAAATCTTTTTCTTATCTTATTAAAGACGAAGACGATCAAGATTCTCTCTTTACATCAAAAGTCGTCAGAAATTTTCCTAAGTATAAAAAGAGGAAATAGAACAGATCCTAGCCTCACCTATTCCTCAGTTGAGCATGTCTGAAAAGGATAAACCTAAAATACAGATCTTTAATAATATTCTTTCCAGAGAAGGATTTGAAGTCTAAACAAAATCATCCTCAACCATCTTCATCTTCTACATCTCTCTCATCATCTCCTTCTAAAGTTCAAGTCCCAACTGTCCAAACCATGGCTGTAAATAGAATGGATGCTATTATTGCTTCTAGATATGCACCCCTTGTTTTACCTCAAAACTTGAATGCTTTTCCAACTAGAGATTACATGAAATACTTGCCTAGATTCAATGGAGAGGGATATGTTACTATTGAGGAACATTTAGCATCTTACTATAATTTTGTTGATAATTTCAACATTGAGCATTCAAATGTTTGGATGAGAGTGTTTGTGCAAAGTCTAGATGGAGAAGTGAGAAAATGGTTTAGAGGTCTTCCTGCAAGTTTTATTGCAGACATTGATGTTTTAGATGAAACCTTTTTGAGACAATGGGGGGATAAAAAAGATTATTTGTACTATATTATTGAGTTTGGAGCTTTGAAGAGGAAAAACATCGAGTCTGTGTCAGATTTCATTAAAATATTCAACACGATGTACAATAAAATCCCTACTGAGATCAAGCCCACTGAAACTTCTTCCAAAATCACTTTCGCTAATGCATTTGATGTTGATTTTTCTCTGTTCTTGAGAGAAAGAAGGTCTACTACTTTGATTCTTATGCAGGAGGCAGTTGATGAAGTAGAAGAAAACATTTTAGCAGCTGAAAAACTTAAGAACATATGCATTAGCAAAAGTGATTTTGGCAGAAGTTTCAGTGGGATTGAATGTGGTTTACTTGAAAAAAAAAGAATAGAAATGAAAAGAGGTTTCAATGTGTTTGAATGTGGTTTACTTCAAAATAAATGAACAAAACAAGTGCATTGTAAGCAATTTTATGGAAGAATAGTGGAAAGAAAAAACAATTGGAGGCACAAGGTCTACAGTTCTTGATGTCTCACAAGGAGAACATCATCCCCAGATGGAGCCAATGCTAGTACCTAAACCTAATTGCATAACTACTCCTTTATCCCTAAGCTTAGCATGAATCTATAAGCCTCTTGCAACAAAATAATCCTTTCCATCTGGCTTTATTTTTCTATGCCTTGTTTATTCTTGTTTTTATTTTCTTTGCTTTGAATTGATTTCATTGTTTCTTCATGAAATATGTCCAAAAGTGATTACATAGGTTTTAATTTGTCACATTAGGGATGGATTGATTTAATTTCTCAATTTGCAAGGATTTCCTAAGATTTTGAGGATAAACAATATTTGTTGCAAAAAGAAGGTAGTTTTTGTAGCGCAAAAATAACATCATTACTAAAAGTGCGCTACAAAAATCTGAATATTTTGACAGTGCATTTTAATCATGCAGGTGTGTTTCTCAACTTGGTACTTTCTACAATCATTCCAAGTTTCAAGAATATACCTTGTCTTATCAAAATTGTAATCTTGTTATGATCAGAAGAATACAAGTCGGTTTTGACTTGTACCAGTAGAGATCTTAGTGGTTGTGTTATGATTCAATTCATTCAATGTCATGATTTCAAATGTTTAACATGTTTTATGTCTTATTTGGTTGATAAGGAAGATGAAAGTGACCCTTTTACCATTTCCGTATGAAAGAAAACTCCATTATGTCAATATTTATTTGTAGAGTGTTTTCAAACCCTAAATTTGTAGAAGAATATAACCTTCATTGGTACAAAAAAAACTAGGGTTTGTAATCACAGGCATGGCACACAACATGAGTGGAAATATTCTTCGTTTGGAACTGGATGGGATTGAGATTTTGGAAGCTCTTCCAGAAATCAAAGATAAATTTATCCAAGAAGAATGTTATGGATTCTGCAACATATTTCAGGGTCATCATACAGGTGTTTCTATGGCATTTGCAAATAATTTTGATGGGTTCTAGACCTAGGTTGGGAACCTTACCCTTCAAGTGTCAGAACATTCAATTTCTTCAGCCTTCAGTTTACCTATGAGTGGTGAGAGGTGGTTCAAAAATAAAGATATCCCAGGATACCTATGCAATCAGTTCTTCATTGCATATCATCAAAATCCAAGATGGAGCAAGGTAATTCCGAATACATGGCTCAAGCAAGAGTGGAGAAATGATTTACCAGTGGTTCAAAAATATATAACATGTGAAGGTAGATTTTCTACTTTTCATCATTATTGTTAAAATAAGCGATGTGCTCGTTTTCACCATAGGCAATATCTCTATTGACCCATCCATAGGCATGAATCCACCCTCGAGCACCTTAACCTTTGATAGAATTATTTCATAAAGCCATACTAGAACCAATAGATAAACCCTAGCTTCTAACTACAACAACAACTGAAGACAAGTAGAGCAATACTTCTCTAAGGGTATCACACAAGATAGAGATTCTCCATATCCACATAACAAGTACCATTCACAACTGCAACAACTACAACTGCACTACTCTCTCAAACTTGTGCCATACCTAGAAAGAATATCACCAAGAGTTTTTCCAAGAATATCACCAAGAGTTTTGCCAAGAATATCACTTAGAGAGAGACCAAGACTAAGATATGACCATACACCCTTATTCCTGCTTGCACCTATAGTTGTAGATGCAACTACAACTCTCTATAAGACTTGCGCTCTGACTATGTGCACAAATGAGCTAAAAATTCCTCTATTTATATTAATATGTCCATTAACTTTTCTGTCTCGGCCGACTTGACTTTTTGGTAATTATATTTTCTATTTATCATTTTCCTATGGAGCCGACTTGTCTTTCTGGAAGATAATATTCTAATATTATTTATTCTTCTAGGCTGACTTGTCTTATAGGGTTTTCACACATCTGTTTAGGGTTTCCCTTGCTTCCAAAATATTCCATTCTAGTCAAAGGTTACACGTGGAGGTTAATACCTCTCACAGCTACCGTAACGTCAACAATTATCACATGAGATTCCTCTTACATTTGAATGGTAATAGTAGAATGAACTTACCTTACTATTTATTGAAAAGTCTAACCAAAATGACTAATATAATTCAAACTCATCGAAATAATGCTTAGCATATCCTTATTCATCAAGAAATTATCAAGGTATTGGTCATTCACGAGTTAAATAGGATCCAGACTCCATGGGAACAATTCTTGGTTGAATCTAGTTTTGAAACATAGAGAATTCAAAAAACATTTCTTGCTGCAAAGACTAAAGCTCCCAAGAAAAAAATTAGCTTGAAAAATAGGCTCAAAATGGCACAAGTGGATGTTTCATCTATTACAAGGGAGACCAGATTGAGTAAAGGGAAGTTGATCCCTCATGAACAAGACATATCAAGACAATAACTAGTATCTACTACATAAAGACAAAATTATCCTAAATGCAAAAGAGTATTCACTAGAAAAAGAGCCATGAAGGTTACAATAAAACCAATTTCACCTTCTGGAGAAAATATAACTAAGCCCGTCAAAGAAAATGCAATAAGGGAGATGGAAGAACCTTCAGATACCATATGAAATTATAAAGGTAATAAAAGAACCCAACAAAAGGGTAAAAGAAAACAACCAACATATTATGCAAGAAGACTCAGGACTCGACCTACAAACAAATTTAGGCTGAACGCAAAGGCTTTGTTTGATCCTTCTCTAAAAGAAGGAAAAACCATTATTATTGATGATGAAGCTCCTGAAGATACTATAGTTGTTACTAGTAAAGAGATTGTGATTATGAAAACATTGAAGGATATACCCATGAAAAATACTAGAGGTGTTAAGAGACAAAAGGTGGCTTCTATGGTTGAAATTTCTAAATCAGATGATAAAGCAGAGCATGAACATAGTCTAGTCCCTTTGATGCGCGAAATGCCAGAATCAAGTCTTGATAAGGCAAATTTTTCTCCACTTGCACTAACAAAAGAAGAAGAAGCTATTGAGTTGTCATTTACAGAGGTTGAAAGGCTTGAGGAGATCATAGGGGGCTTCACCTTGTTGACCAATATCCTATCACGTTCGTTCATAAAGGGGTTTTTTTTATTGTGAAAAATAGGGTCAATANNNATCTGGTAAACATAAGGGTTTTTTTAATTGGAAATATGTATTGTTAGGGGGGTTGAAAAAAAGGATTTTGGGATATATTTTTCAATATCTAGTGAAATTAGGGGTATTATTTAATATCCCATGAATGCACGCGATGTATCATAGGTTCACTAAGTGGAGACCTTGTGGAGGAGATCCCCAACATGCACAAGATTTCCATTGATCTAAACAAATCATCTTATGAAGATGATCCATGGGAAGACATGGATGAAACATGGAAAACTTCAAAAAGGAAAAAACCTGGTAAGAAAATCAAAGTCATAAATCATCTAAAGAAACAAAATAAACAACTTGAAAAGAAAAACTCCAGGTTACATAAGTGAATGACTAAACTCGTGAAAAAACATAACAAGCTCTGTGAATTTTCCCATAAGTTAATGAAGAAGAATAGGAAATTGTATTGGAGTACCAGAGTGCTCAAGACTAAATGGATTCAGGAAAAGTTCAAATATCAAACTCTTGTCCAAGGATGAAGAAAGGATGGGAATGTTGTAAAAGTGCAGGTTTTATTAGTTTTGACTTATGCTACATAAAGACAATGATTTTTGCAACATCCCTATTTTGAAGACTGTTAAGGCACAACAAGAAATTTGAAGACTCCTTTTGTGAACATGTTTGAATATCACGAATATAGAACACCAAAAACAAGATGGAGATCGAGGAATTACTCCTTCCACATATTTTTTCTCTAATATAGTTATTTTGCATCAGATTTTGTTGAAGATCAAAGAATATTTTAGGAGTCAAAGATATGATCCCGAAACAAAGGATTTTGACCTAGAATCCATGGTTTTGTTATCTGCTCAAATTCGATGCAAATATATTATAGTTTCTATCTAATAGGGGAATATCAATGCACAATTGTAACTAAACCTAGGTTTTGGGGATCAAAACTTGTATGTATTCTCTGTTTATAAAAGAAAATTAAAAGAGAGGGTAAAGGGGTTGGATTTTGGGGAATTGGTAAGGAAAGGGATATATATGAAAATTGTAAAAGTGATTATTGTATGCAACATTTCATACTCAAGAAATCAGAAATCCTGATGGTATGCAACATTTCATACTCATCTTTGTCTATCATATTTGAATGCAATTGGAATTTGTGCAAAGCATTGATTTCTCCTTATTTCAACTTTAATTTTCAGTGAATTTGTTACCGTCGGATTACCTGTTTTGAGATTTTGCATTTAAATAATTGTTTTAGGTTTCAAATATCATTTAGAAACATGAAAGTATTCTTTGTGAAAGTAATAGATTGTTAGCTTGTATTTTGCATTTTTTGCCTTTTTCCTCTATATTTAATTGTCAATTTTCCTAATCTATTAGTATGAATGCTCTTGACTAAATGAAGTGTTGATTATTATTTGATTGAAAGAGTGTAACCAATCCTATAACCTTCCATCATATTTAACTACCTGATCTAAAAGCCAACCTTGACCTACAAATTAAATCATTGCAATAACTTAGGTTCCCTAGCTTTGTACCATAACAGTATGGTGTAAAATTTAGAGATAACAGGTAGTCTACTTATATGTTGTCCAAGGCTGCATAAATCATTGGCATGTTCTTTCCCACATCATCCATTGTATCAACTTATTTAATTTTATGCATAGTCCTCATCCTATATCCCTTGTCAAGACAATCCTTGTACATGTTGTCTCTTTCACATACCCAACACTTTATGGGATGTTGTTTTGGCCTTTTCCCTAATGAATATATCACTTTATTCTCACCCTATGCTGACTTATCTTACTGATATGCTTGAGATATTTTCCTGACAAATGGCGGTTTGAATCAATTCTTCCTCTGATCCATCTTGCCTCTCTTTTTATCATCCCAAGCCTTTTGAAAAATTGGTCTTCTTTTGATCTGTTCATAAAGATACTTAGCTTTTCTTATGGATTCTTCCAAGGTATTAGGCTCATCAAAATGAATTTTATCACTGTAAAAATAAGGTATCCCACTTATAAATCTTTGGATTTTTACCTTCTCATCCTTTACGAAGCCAACATATTTCAACAATTCACTAAATCTTCTCCCATACTCATCCATTGTCATGCTTCCAAGATTGATTTCAAAGAAATCTTGAATATTGTTGTCATAATATTGATATGAGAAGTATTTCTTCTAAAAATAATTTTTGAGCTCCCTCCATGAGATCCTCTTCTCATCAATGTGCTTAACCTGCTTGAGCCGATCCCACCACAAACATGTTTTTCCTTGAAGATGGTAGGCTGCAATTATGGATTCTACATTTGATAAATAGTCGCAATTGGAAATATTTCCTCATGCATAAAAACAAAGATTTAGCATATCCTCCCTTCCTATGATCTCCAACAAAATATTTTGTCTTGAGATTTTCAAGCTCTCCTTGAAAAATATATGACTCGGGCCTCCTCCTTTGCCTTCTAACAAGGGACACACTTGAGATTATTTTCGACTTTGACCATGCATGTTCTCTTTTAGTCAAGTGTCCCAATGAATTATGATGATGATGATGTCTACTAATTCTCCTTGATTGTTTAGATCCCCCATGATCATCCCTCCTATCATGAGATCTAGATGCTTCTACTTTCCTTGCACTAGTTGCATTTTTTGTGCCATAATATTTATTGACTTGTTTATGCAATATATTGAAACTTTGTAGTATCTCCTCCTGAGTTACTATCATCCTTTCATTGTCTTCTCTATAGATCTACACTTCTTTCTCCAAGTTTCTCATAGTCTCAACCAACTACATAGGCTCTACTTTGCCTCTATGTCCGCTGGACTCTATCTCTGCATTTCCCATGTTGACATGTAATCCTATGACCTCATCCCCATGACTGCAAGATCCTTGGGAATCCTCCATATCTCTAGTCCTCATATATTAACAAAAAATGTTTTCCTATACTTCTAATTCTGCAAGAAATGTGCATGTAACAATTATTGTTTGAATCATCCATATTGTAAAGAATTTCATTAACTAGATTATAGGTTATTATTCAGCTGAATTTATGAGAAGTATGGATGCATTGGAATCTAATTATTCTTGTTTAGATACATTTTCCTCTAAATTATATTTCCAATGACTATACTCATGCGCCATTTCGAGTTCTGAGATAAAAGTTACATCCTTCTGAAGTTTTTAATTTCCACTTAATTGTGCTCTATTTTTATTGGTGCAATGTCGTTGAAAGATTATTTTCTGCTCTCTGTAACCAAATTTTTTTAGGGATAATATTTTTTTTTTATATCAGAAACATATAGGATTTATGATTTTGAACACACAACAATTTGCAGATTTGAAATCGGATGCTCCAGAAAAATTCTGTACAAATATGGAATTAATGACTTTGAACTTTTACATTTTCTCCAGACTTGGAATTTTTATCCAAATTGGCTATCTCCTAAACGAATAAAAATTGGGAAAAAATCCCTCAACACGAAGTTTATTGGATTGATGAGTAGATAAAATGTTGACTAAATATTTGTTTTTGGATTGGTGATATGGGGTCCCTTTTCCTCCCTTGAAGATTTCAAAAATCCCTCAAAAGTGCCTAGGAATAGTGGATTTTGCTCTATTTCAGCATCTCCACTCCAAAACCTTTTGAATTTTTCCCAAATCCCAAACGTGTATCTTCATGCCCACTTTTTGATCTATCTATTAAAATTTCACTTTAATCTAGGTCTTGGTTACTGAGCACGACCTAGATATTCAAAAACCATTAATTTGCATTTTGCAGAAAATTGAAGCAAAATTGACCCATGGCCCTCACTGAAACTGTATCCCTCTTCAATGTAGACAAAACGATTAAATTTCATTTGAATTTGAGTTGAAATTCTCATGTTATGGACAAAACAAGTTTTTTCTACAACCTGGATGACATGGCATGGAACATGGCTGTTGATGTCCACTTGTCATCCCCTGATCTGACAATGTCATCTTGCTCATTTCTTTCCATTGGCGATTGACTTATTTCTTCCATTGACGATCTACAAAAATGTCACTTCTTGATAAGATTTCTTCAAACCATGAAACTCCATTGACAATAAATGAATTCCTTCACATTGGTAATTGGTGATTTCCTTCGCATCGATGATCGATGAATTCCTTCACATTGGTAATCGTCGAATTCCTTTTCATTGACAATCGACAATTTCTGAAAAAGTCCCTACTTCACAGAATTTCTCCGAACTATGATAGCTCCATCGATGATTGATAATTTCCTTCATCAACAATCTATGAAAAGTCAATAGTTCATAGAATTTCGTCGAACTCCAATCACTCCACCAACAATTTGCAATTTCCTTCATTAGCGATTGGAGAATTCCTTCGCATCATTAATCAACAAATTCCTTCGCATCAACAATCGACAATAATGTCACTACTTCATAGAATTTCTCCGAACTCTGATAGGTCCATTGTCAATCGACAATTTTCTTCATCAATGATCTACGAAAAGTCCATACTTCATAGAATTTCGCTAAACTCGTATTGCTCCATCGACGATTGATGATTTTCTTCATCAATGCTCTATGAGAATGTTTGTACTTCATAGAATTTCGCTAACCTTTGAGAAGTTTTTGACCAAATCTAGGATGAATCTGGGTTGTCAATCTCAAAATCAGATAAAATATCGGTCGTTGATTCATCAAATTCTATTATTTGACCCTTTCCTTCTTCTACCATAACATTTTCAACATGGACCCTTTCGTTCCATGTTGTGTGTATGGTCCAAATCATCATTTGTACGTATTTTTTCAAAAATCCCCCAAAAATATTATTTTTCAAAAATTTAATAATCTTTTTGAAATTTTCTTTGATGAACATGAAAATTTTGACCGATCCAAAATGAATCTCAATTTTTGATTGTCAAGCCAAATGCGATCTTGGCTGTCAATTTTACAAACTCCTAAGTTTCCATGAAAACAAAAAATTCAACATTCCAGGACAAACTTATCTCTACAACTTGTAGATCGATGCCAGTGATCATCTCCTCAACCGTTCTGAGTGCAAATTTGACCTAGCTTTGCTTAGAAGTTTGGGAATTTCACTCTAGTTTCACAAAATTCCCCAAATCTGTCCTAGATCAAAACTCTACAACAATGAATTTTCCAAATTGGGGATGTTCCTTATCCCATACAAGTTTGATGTTGAACTAGAAGCTCTAATACCACTCTAAAGTGTCCCCCACTACTAAACCCAACAATTTAAAATTTTCTAATACCTGTTAAATAAAATGCATGCATGCTAAAATTGTCCATGCCTATAACATAGTTATTTAAAATCATGAGTGTAGTCTATTAAACATACATACAACATCTAATAATTTCTCAAACTCAGAGTAAGCACACAACAAATAAATTTCATAAACAAAAAGAATGTAATAGAGATAAATGCTTATCTTTTAAACTAGACGTGCAACCATTTGCAGAGGAAGAACAATCCATCCAACCATAAATTTGTTGCTCCAAATCTCAGCAACAAATCACCCTTGAGATAGGGATACAAATCGACAAGAAAAAGGTGTCTCTCTTTTATTCACTCACAGCTCAACATAACCCACAACAAACTAATTTTCCTATAGCTATCCCAATCCACCAATTCTCTTTCCCTCAACCTGAACAACCCAAGGAATGGGATCCCCCTTCACTGCAAATATTCCATCAAGCCTTCCCACTTCCCTATAGGGATGTAACATAGGTTGGATAGGAATCTCTCGTGCTGGGTACTCCAAGGATGTTAGCTACAACAGGAAAATATCGCTTGTTGTTGGGGAAGTCTCTGACAAAAAATATCATTCTACAGGTCTAATAACCTACTTCTTCATGAATCTACAACTCCAACAAACTTTGACACATGCCCACTAAGGTTGTCTTCAAGCTTCAACACTCATCACTCCCTTGTTTTCCCAAAAATGGGTTGTAAAAAATACTCTCTTTTTCCATATGAATTTCCTTTTCCCCCTTGCATGTTAACTCTCTTGATTCCCAAGGTTGATTGTACACAGACCCATACTATCAATAACTATGTGAATTGAATTTTCACACCCACCTTCTTACATGTGTTTAATGATTGGGGATTTGATACACTCAAGAGGAAATTATAAATTTCAATACAAAATAATAATTTTAAAAAGTGGGTTGGAATTAATACACATTAATAATCCCCTCTTGGACTCGTTCTTAGACCCTCCCCTCTCTCGTGGAAACTTGGCCCCCAATACTCCGTCCATGTCCATCTACAAGCAATGTTACATTTTATTTTATTATTTTGATATACAATGTTTACATATTACATCACTTGGTGTGTGACCACATATTATATTTTAATTATACATTTCTAAAATGAGGATTAAAAATGGGGATGTTACAATCGTAAATGCTTGTGTATTGTCTGCAGTGCATTTTCTAGATCCAACTTAAGCTTATGCGACATTGTGTTTTCAAGTCCATAACTCATTTGTGGAAACTTTATTGAATCTTGACACCCCTTCATGCATTTTAAGTGCATATGAAAATGATTCATAAATGATCACATGACATTCATGCCTCTAGACCCTTTAATCATGCATAATTTATGTAGGGTGTGCATTTTTATGAGGAAATGAAGCCTAATTATGTAAGTTTACTTTTTTTTTTTTCCTTGGTGATTTTTGACTTGCTCTAAGATATAAATTGGTGATTTTTGACTTGCTCTAAGATATAAATTGATGTTATTGAACAATTAAGGTAGTTGGAAGGTTGTTGGTTCATTACAAAGAGACAAATAAACCCTCTGCAAATTGTAATAAGGCCCCAAATCACTGGCCACTTGAAATTGAATAATAATTGATGTTTTTATTATGACACTTGAAATACACTTAGATGTCTAATTTATCCACAACCACTTTAAAAAAAAATAACAGAAAGCAACCCCCCAAATAAAAAATGTTTCCTTCAAAGACCCACATAATCCCATCAAAAGAGATAGATATTTGCATGTCTTGTATATCTATTTTCCTTCAATAAATGTAAATAATGTGATAATGTATGTGTGTGTGTGTTGGGGGATATTGGTAATAAGTTTTATTTTTACCTTTTCAAAATTCTCATTTTTTCTCATTTAAAAATACAATTCAAAAGGAACCTCATTGATCTACCTCTTTGTCATGGGAAATAACTAAAACTTGTGTATCATTTCATTAAAAAAAATCGATATTTAGCCAAGGTTTGATATATCATTTTCTAGGGTTTTATGTATTATTCAATGGTATATCATCATGCATACCATTGGACCTTTGATAGGGCAAGCTATAAAGTGAAAATAGAATAAAAAAACATCCCTCCAAAAATGAAAGTGAAAATGAAAACCCTATCCATTGAAGTAATTTTCAATGACACCATAGTTGTGTTTCAAATTAAGGACAAAAATGCACCATAATTCACTTACTCTATTATGTGCCATAAATTCACATGGTTTATTTTACAAAATAATCCAACTTTTCACCATAAATGCACTAGCCAATATTAGGTTATTTTACAATTTTTTTAGGTGGCTTAAGGAATTTTCATGATTTCTAGTTAAGGGTTTTCAGGTGGAGTTCAACATTTTCAAGTAATGTTAAGAATTTTCAAGTGGAGTTTAAAATTTCAATACCCCTACCCGAAAACATTTTTTTTTAAGAAAAAAGGAAATATTTCCTACATTTGCAAGGTACTAAAGGAGTGAGTCACAAGGATATTCTAATTTTATGAGAGATAAGCCATATGGACCACCATCTGATATGGGTCACTTACATGCATCAAGATGAAAATATGTCAACTCAGAGACGAATGACTAAGGAATTTTTCACATGTATGTTTTACCTGGTGAATATTCTGGTAAGGTACTACAAGGGTGGACATATGAAAACCATGAAGAATACTTGAGCTATGTCAAAACCATATTTAGGGTGGAAGTGTGGAAAACAATATTAATAATGGTTATGTGTTGGCTCGTTCATGCTTGCGTGCATCCTTCTTAATGTTGGGGGGTTGAAGACCCAGGGTTCGTCTATAGTTGACTAACAAAAACCCCAAGACATTGGCATATCAATCCTCAACCAAATACTAAAGAAGGTCTCACCCGAGATGCCATGAGGATCACAAAGGACATCTAGTTTTGTGTTGATGATGAAGGACTAATTACACAAAAATCCGTTTGGGTTAGCATTCAGACAATTCATTGAAAACTACTTAACAACTAATAATATGCAACAACAACACACACATTCAATTGACACATGATCAACACATCATTAGACCATAATCACTACAAATTTATTATCTTCATTCAACCATCACATACATACATTAAGAAACTCATCAATTGATAGTAACATAGCCTTTCTCTCTTATACATTTTCCCAGTGTTACATTACATATCCCCATGTGCTTTCCTTTAGACTTTGCAAATGTGACAGACTCAGACTTACAACCAGAGAGGTTACAAAACATAGGCTTAGAGCGAGCTCAAGGACATTGGCTAACAACAACAACAATACCCACAACCATCAACCAAAAATCAATAGACTAACTCTCTTTATGTTGTTGTTTCTCCCTTTTATCTGCTTCTCGACTCTGGCACTCTGTCACTTTCATTTCTTCTCCACTTTCTATTCTAACTATCACCCCCGCATGCTTCTACCACCCTCATGCATTGCATGTAGTCTCTTTGGAATTTTGGCAATATCAACTAACTTTCCAAATCATCTTCTTATTGCTCCATGTTCCCTCGTGTTGTTTGTAGTAATCATTTGGAGAGATTTCCCGAATATTGTTTTCTTTATTCAAGCGTGCATGCAATGTCTTCTTTATTTCTGGCGTGCATCACAAAACTTAGACCACCACGTAATGGAATAATTTGAAAGGGATCGCATTAACAAAACTTGATTTGGTGCACGCACCTCCTATCACCCCTTACACAGATGCTAGAGCATGTGCAAAACTGGAATAGGCATGCACAACTTTGTTTGTGTGTGCGCACGTGATATTTACCCAAAAAATTGGGTGCCAACATTACTAAAGAAGGGAAAAATTGAACCAAACACATTGAAAGGTTCAAGAAAAGAATGCAATTTTTTTGTAATGAACAAAGGGTTAAGAAATAAATGATGATAACAGGAACACCTTCCTTTCAATGGTGAATGTCCAATTATATTCCAAAACTAAAAAATCACATGGAAAAATATCAAGACATTATTCTTTGTCAATTTCACAAAATTGAGGGATGAAAATATTCTAGATACTATTGGGTAGTAAGACTTCATCGTGTGCTCCAGTGAGGGTCAAGAGGAGAAATGAAATAGTTTGGACCCCGAAAAGAATTAGTAGTGCATATTTTACTAGGATTTACTGATATCTTTTCCTACAAATGGTATTTTTGCAAAGGGAATATAAAGGAAACCAAGAATTTGGACACATTATGGAAGTAGTTCATGGATGACTCAAACAAAGGTCCAACCAATGAAAATGGAACATTAGCATAGATATTAAAGAACACACATCAATTTGTGCATGATCATATATTTGAGATCAAGGTGAAAATGGTGTTTAAGGTATCAACTCCCAATAAATAATAATCCATTCTCAAAAAATTTAGAAGGGAAAAAATTGGTAATATGTAGATCCTAGAAGATCCATCTGTCATAGACAATCATGGATAAAATGAAGAAAAGGGTCAATATCACCAAAGAAGAAGAAAATATCAAATTATTGGAAATAATGGATTGTTGGGATGATGGAGTAGTAAATGAAGAAATATAATTATGTATGAAGTTTAATGATGTGTTCTCCTACAACTACCATGATCTTAATGGTATTGCTAGATAATTTGAGGAATTATGAATTGAACTATAGCCCATGCAATAATAAGGTAGAGATCATATAGGAATTAGGATGAACCCCAAATAAAAAGAAAAAATGCAAGAGAAATGTCACACTATATTGGATACCAACATAATATATCCAATAGAGGAGAGAAAATAGGTATTGCTAATCATGGTGGCTATGAAGAAGAATGGACATCTTAGGATATATGTTGATTTCTAAAAACTAAACCACATAACGATTATGGGACATTTTTGAACAAATTTACAAAAAAATTGTTTAGAGGACTCACGAGAAGAGAAACATGTTCCTTCCTAAAACGATATTCAAGATACAATAGGGGTTATATGGAAGCACAATCCATGCCGATTGAGAAATATATGATGTCGAGTCGAAATATATGCTGAACAATGAAACTTAATATAACTAGATGCATAGATAATGGATTATCTTTGTCAAAAGATAATTCATATAATAAAGAAAAATATCATTATTGTTTATGTTATAGTAAAAACAATTAGCATAAAACTTTGTCAAAATAAGCAACAAAACAAATTGTTCAATGTAGAGTAAAACGTAGTAAATAAGTGAAATATTCAATGTGGAGGTTAGCATATGTAGGAAGCAATATAAATTATTTACCATATAAATTATAAATTATGGTATAAAAACATTTACCATAAAAAATTGTAAAAATAAGAAAAACGGTAAAGTGTTAATTGTGGAGCAAAACTTGGTAAATAACTAAGTGAAGTGTTCAATGGGGAGGTTAGCATATTCTCTAAGCAATGTAAATAAGTGAAGTGTTCAATGGGATGTTAGCATATGAAGGAAGCAATGTAAAATGTTTGGAGGCTAGGATGGATAGTTGTCGATGTTATCAATAATAGAATATTGTTATGCATATGCATATGCTTAAAAAAATTATTTTTATGTATATTAAAAATAAAAGTTAATTATTAATTTAATAAAAGTTGATTATATATCTTCAACACAGTCATGCAGTTTTCACAAATATGTCTGTTAGTCAGCATAGAAACAAATTTTATTTATTTTTAATAGATATATATCCATATTGTATTATACATCTTCAACACAGACATATGGTCTGCACAGATATTGCTTCCACAACTTTACACAGGTTTATCTTTGCACATGTATATCCCTACACAGATATAAATTGGTCTCTCTCTCTCTCTCTCTCTCTCTCTC
>JASDQU010737269.1:201043-217008 GCA_032191745.1 Picea mariana
ATATATATATATATATATATAATCATTAATAAAAACAAAAACAAATAGTCTAGCTCACAACTTTAAATTTCCCCAATTACCAACTGACATAGTAGCAAGCTTTGGAAACTTAGATGGTATGGGAACTTTGAGACTCATATATGCACCACTTTGAGACTTGTACATGCACCGGTTCCACACATGCATTAGTTTTGCACCCGCACATTCACATGTTCCAACCATATGCTAAATGTGTTGAACTAAATTGCCTACTAAATTCTCAGGGCATGCCCCACAATACGATAATTATTTGAAGGACCAATCATAAGCTAGGAAAAAAAATGATCACTTGTAACAAATTTACTCTATGTAAAAAAGAAAGAATTTTTTTATCAATGCAAAAAAATTTGTGGTCAATGCAAAACCAATTGTTATAGTTGTAGGCTTGCAGTAGAGAATAATAAGTGAAATGTTCAATAGGGATATTAAGATATGCGGGAAATAGTGTAATTTTTTTGGATATTAGGATTGGAAAGAACCAATGCAAATTATGTGCACATGAGAATTGCCGAAAGCAAGACATATCCCCTGGACGTCTGCACATGCATATCGTTCACACAACCAAGACTTAGTCTAATTTGAAGTCTTGTGTGGATAATTGATATTACTCATGCTCCCGCCGTTATAGCCCTAAATTGCTCTACACATGCATACATGGCCTTTGGCCCTCTTACTTGCATTTTTTCCCAAGCCATCACTGAGTTTCTCTTTTAAAAAACCAAGTTTTTGAAGATGTACGTGCCCTGCTCTACTACTTCCCGCGTACATACGCTTGTTGTACCACTACAACCCACGTACGTACACATTCTGCACCACTACAATCCACGTATACTTCCAAAAGTTGTGAAGAATTCGTTGAGATTATGGGCTATTGGGTAGTTTCCCAACTAATCCACCGCCTATAGCCCGCCACCCAACCGAATAACCATCCTTTTGTCATATAAAAGGAGGTGTTGCAATATCATTCCACATCTAGACATAACAACAGTGAAACTCTACCCGTTTCACATCCCCTCCTTGGCCCAAGCATTTTCAACCCCTTTTGTGAGAATTGCCTCAGAATTCCCTAATTTTCCTTCCTTCCTCCATCATAAACCCATTATACTTCTCAAGAAGAAGGTTGAGAGGAGAAACCATACAGAGGTTCACTTAGAGCTTGGTGAAGAGGATCCTAGACCATGTTCATGGAGCAGTAGCCGACTTTGGTTGTAAGTGAGCATTGTATTATCAATAAAAGAAGTACTTTTCCTGTCCCAAAACATGGTGTGTCGAATGTTTGCATTTGATTGGTGTTTTTATTCTAACATCTAACCCTTATTTATATATGAATTGCATGCTTGTAGATTTCCGTTTGTCTGTCTTTGAATGCAGACCAACCTTGGGAGGAGGTTTGCAGTCAACAAAGATTTCAAGTGCGAGAGGATCATCACCAGATGTAGAGTAGAGGTACAATTACCTAATCCTTCTCATTTTTCTTTTCTTGTATGAGTCTGGGGTATGTTTGGGGTAGTTACAGAAGTAGGATAATTTTAAATAGTTATTGATGTGCCTACATTGTAAACCCTGGTGTAGCCATAGGGGGTTTTTTCCTGCTAGGAGAACTGGTGACCATACTGGGGAAGCCTCTAGGGTTTTAGGGGATTTTTTGGGTGTTTGATTGGTTTTATACCTTTTTAGTTTTTGTTGAGTCTGTTGATTCTTTTAAGGGGTCTGGTCACCTGTTGGTGCCATACCAGTTCTCCCTGCCCTGTCAGTCAGGATTTTTTATTTCTTTTTTCAAGAAGTACAGAGGTGTACGCACCCTGCTTTATAGACAACCCGCATACATACGTAGGCTTCTTAAGCATCAATAGCGTACCTGTTTCAAGAAACTGTTTTTAAGAAGAGGCAGTCATCCTCTTCCCTGATTGAAGTTTTACTTCTCAGGGTTACCTCGTTGAGTTCAGTGTCTCTGTTTTTACAGTCATAGCTTGGGTTAGATGTCAGTTTGCTTGTCTTTTTAAATATTTCGTGTGTTTACTTTTGAAAGGGTTTTAGGCGAGTCTTTGAGTTTGTTGATCAACCTATTTGGTGTCTTTAGTGACTCCTTGCGATCAACAATGGGATAGAGGTCAGTTCCAGTCTTGTCTTGTATTTCTTTTCCAGCTTTCATTTGCTTTAAAGAAAGAGAAAAAGTTTTATTTCAATTTTTTCCTGTTTAAGCCATTTCCAAAAAAGAAAAATATTTTTCATTTCTTAGTTTGGTAAAGTGGTCAGGGTTAGTTATTTTACTTGAAAGAAAAAAGAGTTCAATTTTTAAGTTCTTTACCGATTTCTTAGAACTTAAGTAGTTCGTAGTTGAGTGAAATTTCATTTTAGGTCTTCTCTTTAAAGATCTTGAAAATAGTTAGTTATGAAAAGTTGGTTACAAAGAGCTAGTTGAAAATATTTATTTTACTAGAAGTAATTTTGCTTTCAGATTTTCGTTTATTTTCTCCTCTTTCGTCTCTCAAACACATCACTAATTTCATTTCCATATCCTCTAATTTAAAAAAATTCATTTAAAACGAACACTAAATTTAAAAATAACTAGACTTTTATGTTTGTAGGGTCAATCAACTAGTTTAGGGTTAGAGCCTTGAATTAGGTTGGAGAGGAAAATCTTCAAGGATTTTAAATAAACATTGGAGTCAAATCTAGGTAGTGTAAAATTCCAGTGACGTGAAATTTATCCAGGACCCCCCTCTAACACAAGGGCTAAACACGAGGTCGCGTGAGAAAAGGCAGTGGAGATAACCCCTCCAAAGCTGAACTAAACTTAGTGGGGAACACATATTGAGGATCTTTTGTGGGATATTTTCACTTGAATTTGCCTACGGAGCTTTGTGGACCTAAAATCCGTTCAATATCCTCAGTTGTCTTCCAGACCACTTGATTTCGATACCCTCGGTAGGTTTTGGACTTGTTATCCTGCTCATTGCGGTCCACCCAACTATCGACTGTACCCACCTGATGACTATTCACGAGCTGACAAATTAGTTGCCTTTATTCTAGGGACTTACATAGGTGACTGCGGGGGTATACCATGGTACCTAGGGCAGACGTCGGGTCACACTTTGCAGAGTATACCCAGAGGGTGCTTCTGTGTTTGAGTTGCACTTGCACCGGTAAGTTGCTCTAGTGTTGGCTGGCGTAATTGTATCTTGTAGGAAAATTTCTAGTCTGTGCTTGATTTTAAAGGTTATTTAAAGCCTTACTGTGTCGTTGATATTTTCACAAAGTGGAACATCAAGAGCTCCGCTGGTCGCGAAGGCTTCAGGGCCTGTCGCTGGTTACATTAGAGCCACCAACGCCACCGTTATGGTGAATACTTGACCAGCACGGGTCATTTGAAGCAACTGGGTTGTAGGAGACTATGCCCAAGCCAACTCCGAGAGGAGATTACTTGAATCTGAAGGAACTCACTGCTTCTGACATTGGAGTGAAATATCTCTGGCCAGATAACCCTCCAATCACTGACTTGTCGGTGCCAATTTTGGTACAAGTTGTCCCTCCAAGGGTAACACCTTACGAGCATTAGATAGTCTTACAAGAAACTATGGAAGCAAATGTTTCTACTTTGTCAAGGAGTCCTCATACTCCCTTAACGACTACCACCACAAGGGGGTATTCTGCCTCCTAACCCACCATCATCGGTCCGGACCATTGTGGTATCGACCCCCTCTACTTTGGGTAGTGGTCTGATTTCTTCATTGATGATGACCACTACTCCTTTCACACAGAGTGCGATGGGCCCTCCATTTTCATATGGGATGCTTGACTTTGATGCGAACTCCATCCTTACCTACTCCACCCTACAAACCATGGGTTTGGGGGCAGGGAGATCAAACACTCCCTTGAAAGGGTCCATGCGGGGCACCTCAGTCTCCTATAACACTATCCATTATAGTGGGGGTCATATACATCCTTCATCCCCCTCACTTGGTGGTGCTTTCTAGCCACCCGTTGGGTTGAAAACAAACTTCAGCTTGTTTGGAGTAGGCAATCTAGGACCTTCTTCTTACACCACCCCAGTAGTTTAAATGTCGTTCTCTTTGTTCAACGTGTTTGGTAATAACACTTTTTTTTCAACTGGCATCTCGACTGGGGGAAACCCTAGTTTTGAACAACAGAATCATGTGCAAGGTACTATTCCTACACAGGGGGCAAGTGCATGTGTTTTCTCCTCACAAGGTATTTGGAATCCTTGGCAGGGATCAGTTCCCTCGCAAGGGATGCTGACCGGGGTTAACCCCTTCCATGGTCAATGGAACCCTGAGAAAGGATCATTACCTATGCTCGTCGGATCGACAAGGGGCAACCCTTTCCAGAATATTTGAAACACAATGCAGGGAGCAATCCCCGCCCAACCCTCGACGTCCAATTACGAGAATTAGTCAATGATGTCCCAACAAATGTAGTTCCTATATTCTAGTCAAGGCCATGGTATCTACTAGAACCCTGGCTAGCAACCCAACTTTTCCTGGAAATCTGGTGCCAGTCAAACCCCAGGCTCCCTTTTTCCTGTACATAGTACCCAGCGCAAACTACTGTTTCTGGCAACGTTACATCTTCCAGAATTGACGAGGTTTCTTAACGACCCAAATTGTCATGATCCGCGTTGGCCTCCCATGCCGGCTAAGTTTCACTCAGATATTCTGAAATTCGAAGGCAAGCCTGGCGAAGATCCATGTGATCACGTGACAACTTTCCACGTATGGTGCTCGTCAAAATCGTTGCGAGATGACTTTGTACAATTGCGCTTGTTTCAACGCATTCTTATCGAGGGTGCCGCGAAATGGTACATCGAGATCGATCACTCAAGATATTCTTACTTTAATGATTTGGAAATGGTTTTCCTAAACCATTTCCAATTACCCATGAAATACGATGTCAGCACCAAGTTGTTGACTAGCTTTGAGTAGACGAAGGCCGATCATATCTCAGATCACATCTGATAATGGTGGTGTCATAAGAGTTTTATTAAGGTACATGTCCCATCGAATTTCCTATTGGAGTGGTTCTTGAAGTCTTTAGTACCTCAGTTATACAAGGACATAGCAACTTCAGGAGTGTTTTTAGAGGAGGAGGCGATAATGAGAGCGCAACAACTCAAATTGATATACTCTCAGTCTGGCTTACTCTATGAGATTTTTCCAGATGCGCGACGGTCCATCCTTGACAAGGATAGACAAAAGTTTGGACCACATGCCGATGGTATAGTTGTTTCAACACAAGCAAATTCCATTGATTAGTTGTCAAATTAATTGCAACAACCGTCGATACAATATACAATGGCTAGCCAGACCTCCGGTTCAAATGTCCCCCCTACCCAAATGTTGGGTGTACATAGTGTGCAGTTGACGAACCCGAAGTCCAACCAACAGCCTGAAGGGAAGAAAAAATAGTGAAACAAGAAGGGTAAGGGGGATAAGAAACCCAACAACAATGTTGGCGTGGGAAACATAGAGAAGAGAAAGTCAAATTATCCGTGTAACCTTTGCACAGAGGACCACCCGAGTCACATGTTCCCTCGACTTGCGGAGGCCCAGAAGTTATTGGCACAACAACAACTTKTTGTGCTAACGAACCCATTTCCACATGGGAAAAATATGATTCAAGCCTCTTCGAGCATGGATGAGGGTAGTCAAGAACCCCCCGCGTCTTCTAGTAATCCCTTGGCTGCAAACATTTACATGATGAAAGGTGAAGCTTATATAAAAACCAAGGCACATGATTATGGAATGCTAGAATTTGCCAAAAAGTGTAAAGAAGCCACAAACCTAGCAGTTCCTCTCCAGATCGAGAAGACATTGGGTGAAACAATGACACACATCTCGAAATGGGTGTTCAAGAAAGATTCTCATAATAATAATGCGAGGGCCACCCAAAAATACTCTATGGTGGAGGATTTGTTACAAACCCCTTGCTCGATGTCTTCCTTGGAGGTCCTCCAGAGCTTCCCTTCATAAAGAAAAGATTTGTTATTTTCCTTGGGCTCTGTTGAGACTTGTAATCCGGGAATGATCATGCTTGATACGACCAACTTGAAACCTCGTCTCCCTTACAATGTTGTGTTGCAGATAGTAGTGGCTCACCCCACGAAATATTTTACTCTAAATATTTTCTGTACAGTGGTTGATGAGGGAACCTTGACTTGCGTGATGTCATTGGTGTGTTGGAAGGCCATTGGCCAACCCATTTTGTCTCTGTTGCCTACTCTTCTTACTGCTTTCGACGGTCGTTGATTCAAACCACATGGAATCATCCCTTCTTTCCCCGTGCAGTTAGGAGGGAAGACCGTGTGCGTCAAAGTTGAAGTGTTTGATGCACCTCTCGACTACAACCTTCTGTTAGGAAGGAGTTGGACCTATGCAATGCATGCAGTGGTTGCCACAGTTTTTTGGGTCTTGTTGTTTCCACAAGAGGGACAAATCGTAACCATTGACTAGTTGTCCTTCTTCCAGCCCGACCCTTCATTGGGGGCATCCATGGTCCCAATGATTGATAATCCTCATCCTGACATCGTTAATGTAGGGGTTGGTTTGTGCCCACTGTTGATGGGTACTTTCTATTACCCACCTCCTTCTGGTGATGTCAATTTTATATTGACTTCCCCCGACTGGCCTAGGGATGAAATTTTTCAAGTGTCATCATTCAGAACGACTTACTTTCATGATCCGTGGAATTTTCCTTCCCCATATACTTCGATGGAAGGGACAGGGAATCCTAGCATGGCCATTCTCTTGTCCACGACAGAAGTTGCGTACAGTATTGTCCAACAAGCTTCGTCCGACCCCAATCTGACTCCCACACAGGAGTTAGATCTAGTTCTTGAGCCTATTTGGGCTCAAGGTTCCCTTACCAATACTAATTCTTTAGACTTGGTCTTTCCCTCAGATGAGGTGATTCTTGAGGAATTGACTGGTCTGGACAGACCCTGGGATGATCTCCATCACAGATCTTATTTCCTCCTAGAGTTAATAAGAATAGAGGTAGGTGAATTCGTGTTGACTATGAATGGAGAGAGGTCTTGTCCTGTTAATCCTTTGACTACGCACGTAGTTTACGTCGAGGGTAATATGGAAAGTATTGCTTAAATGATACCTATAGATATCTACAGAAACCTTGGTGTTGTGGAAAATGTTTTCGTTGGACTGGACTACTCCCCCAAGGAGTTTCGAATCTATATAGATTTATTTAAGGAATTTCACGAAGTTTTTTCCTGGTATTACGAGGAAATGCCAGGAATTGATCCAAGAATCGTCGAACATGAGATAACGAATTATCCTGACACCAAGCCGGTCTGACAGAAGCTTCTTCCGGTGAATCCTTAGAAAGTGAAAGCTATAAGGTTGAAGTAGAGAAACTGCTTAAAGCCTGTTTTATCTACCTCGTACAGTTGATGCAATGGGTGTCAAATCCCATTCTGATCAACAAAATCCAGGGTACGATTCGCATGTGCATGGACTTCTGTGACTTGAATAAGGCCTATCAAAAGGATAATTTCCCCACCACATTCATTGATCATATTGTCGATGAATGCATAGGTTGTGAGGTCTTTTCATTCATGGATGGTTTTTCGGGATATAACCAGATTCAGATCAAACCTGAAGACCAACATAAAAAAACTTTTATCTATCTGTGGGGCACATTTGCTTATCATAAGATTCCTTTTGGCCTGAAGAATGTTGGAGCCACTTTTCAGCGGGCCATGTCTATTTCTTTCCATGAACCTAGACATATAGTTGAGGCTTATCTCGATGATCTAGCATCACTATCTTGCAAGATAGATGATCATCTTGTGCACCTCTGACTAATCTTCGAACGGTGTCACTACTATCATATTCACTTGAATCCTAACAAATACAGTTTCTACATGACGTCGGGTTGTCTTTTAGGTTTCAAAGTTTCGACAACAGGGATCATGGTCAATCCTCTTAAGGTTGAGGCAATAGTTTATTTTCCTCCCCTGTGCACAGTCCCCCATCTTCAAATCTTACAAGGGAAAGAAAAATTTCTTCGACGTTTTATCGCAAACTATGCCGAGATCACTAAAGGGTTCATGCGTTTATTGAAAAAAGGAGTCCCTTTCTTTTGGGACGAAGCCATTCAGATCTCTTTCGAAGCATTAAAACACACCCTCACGTCTGCCCCTCTACTCCGGCCTCCCAATTATAATAAAGATTTCTTATTGTACCTGGCCACTACAGAGTCGACCATTGGCATGTTCTTGGTTCAAGAGGAAGATCTTCTTGAAGAGCATGTGATTTATTACCTGAGTCGAGGCCTGGTTCGGCCAGAACTCAACTATTCCCATGTTGAGAAGCTTGCATTGGTAGCAGTGCATGCAGTCCAATGGTTCCTTCATTATATTCTGCTTCGCAAGACCACCGTCATTTCAGTTGTGAATCCATTTCAATATGTGTTGACACGACACATCATTGGAGGCAAAATCAATAGATGGATTGTTATCCTCTAGGAATTTGACTTGGATTTTGTTTCCATGAAATCCAAAAAGTCACTAGTATTTGCGAAACTTATTTTGAAACTTTCGGTCGAATGAGGTGATATCACTCCCGAAGAATCACCTATTAAAGGATCTTATATCTTCTCTTGGACGATGAGGGCACATCCTACTCCCATGTTTCCCATCATTATTGTTGGTCCCTTCACCAAGTGGGGGATTGATTTTACCACATGCCACCCAGCCTCAACAAGGGGGCATCGTTATATCATCGTAATGGTAGACTACTTCACAAAGTGGGTCGAGGCTATGCCAACGTTTAACAATGATGGAGAAACAAAAACTCTCTTCATTTTTAACTAGATAGTAGCAAGGTTCAGCATCTCAAAGGAGATTGTCACTGACCATGGCAGTCACTTCCAGAAAAAAAAATGATGTTCAAGTTAACATCAAAGCTTGGGTTGAGGCAGGAACATTCATCACCCTACTACCCACAAGCGAATTGTTAGGTGGAAGCTATGAATAAGTCCCTCAAGACTATTCTATAGCGAACGATCAATTCTGTCAAGTAAAATTGGCATTTGATGTTGTACTCGGCGTTATGGGCTTACTGAACATCTGTAAATATTTCCACCGGTTTCTCACCTTTTCAACTCGTTTATGGGCTGGAAGCAGTCTTTCCTATAGAGTGTCAGATCATGTCTTTAAAGTTGGAAGTAGAGTTATTTCCAGACACTTCACCACTTGAGGAACACCTATTATATCTCAAGCAGCTCGATGAGCAACGTCGTGATGTAGCCTTGTCCATTGAGGCTCAGAAGCAATAATTCAAGTGTTAATATGATCGGTCCATTCGTCCTCAGATTTTCTCTAAAGGCGACCTTGTCTTGTTCTACGACCAAGATAAGGATCCCCTGGGGAAAGGAAAGTTCAAACCCATGTGGTTCAAACCTTTCATCGTGAAAGAGGTATTAAAGAAGGGCGCTTATCGTCTGGTTGACTTTGAGGGAAATGCTTTGGCAGAGCCTAGAAATGGGCTCTACCTCAAGAAGTATTACTCATAGGTTGGTCACCTGGGTGACTTCTTGTACATATGTATAGTTATTATACAGTTATCTTTTTGTCTTCTTGTTTTATGGATGTGTCGTTATTTATGTCATATTTTTCACTATGGAAGATGTCAAGTGAATCAAAGGTGTTCTTTGGGTTCGCAAACGATGCTATCCAACACACTTAGAGGCTTTCTTTTACAGCTTGGGTGATTTTCATGCCTCAAGGCCAGTTGGTATCTTTCGAAGGTATCTGTCTAGGTGATGCTACAAACAATGTCATCGAGTACAACGTAGTGATAGATTTGCTTCGTGACGCTTTGTCGCATGGCATTTCTCACCTCCAGGTCTACTTAGATGCTCAACTCGTTGTGTCCCAGTTAAATGGAGTTTACTGCATTTATGATCCTACTTTACACTGGCATTTCCTTAGGGTATGTCTCTTAGAACGTTGCTTTGATTACATTACGTATATCCATGTTCCTAAGATATTAAATCAAATCACAGATACTCTAGCTAATTAAGTATTAGATTGGCATGTTGCACACACATAAAAAGAATCACACACATGCACATATACATACATTTGTAAAGAAATGTGATCCATAAGACATGAAAGATATATATATATATATATATATATATATATATATATATATATATATATATATATATATATATGTATATATATAAGTCTTAGAGTACATAGGTGGGTGCGAACGCCTCAAAAATAATAATCCGGTATACATCACAGAGCTTATGCCCTAAAAATTATACAAAAAGAGTTCCCTCGACACATAATGAGTCCATTATATGTAAGCTCAGGGCCTATTGGCTCTGCTGTAGTGAACGACGATGTTTTCCAAACGCTGGAAGAGTTGGACTCAAGTCCGTGGAACCCCAACTACATGAAGTTGTATGGATGGCGGGAGATCCTCGATCTCGACCATGCGGAATGTGTGAGTGAGTGCGGTGAGGTTCCTCTCCACTCGTCTCAAAACTCTCTCAGCCTCTCTAGCTGGAGGTCCCCCTGCGAGGGCTAGTTCATCAGATGTTGCTGGTACTGCCTCTGATTGAGGATGTTTCCTGGTCCTCTTGAAGTCTGCTAGACGTACAGGTCCCCACATTTGTACATAAACAAATACATAGTTGTCAATACTCTGATACATATAAAAATGATATACATAAAAGAAAATAAAAATTAAATAACTTTAAAAATCACGTACCTATCTCTCCTCGCTCCTCTCGAGGAGGTACGGGCATGTCTGGATCTCTAGAAAATTTGATTCCAACGTAGGGGTAGTCATCTATCACTAGAATCTGTCATGCCCACTAGTTGAATAAATTTTCATCGAAGGCCTCTATGGTCCTTCCTCCCCCCTGTCATGGCAGAAATGCTGCCCATCTACATACCGCTGGGAAGGAGGCCACATGCCCCCATACTATCTCTCTCAAACTCAAACTAGGTACCCTCTCAAAGAATAATGAGCACAAAATGGTACCAAACTTGAAGTTCTTGTTGCTACACTCTTGACAATCTGTGAGCTGCCTCTTCATGCAGTTAAGCATGGTCGTGCTCCAGACAAATATTCGTGCATCTAGGCACTACATCGCACAATACATGTTCGCCCGAGAAGCTTGGTGTAGGGCCGTGGATCCATTGATCCGCCCAATAAGAGAATCGATCACCTTCAGTGACAAGTTGGTGATCTTGTGGATGGGCACCTGAGCACCTACTTTCTCAATGTCAGCCTCGCAATGCATCTCGATGTAGTCGACGATGTTGAAGGGCCCAGGGGAAAATGTACACAAGTTGACTGGTTCCTCTCTCCTCGAGAGGCCAATCAAGAAATATATATCCTTAGTCATTGGAGTCAATGACTACCCCTCAAGCATGAATGCCTTTGCGTCAGGGTGCCAGTAATCCACCAGGGCATTCAGTAGCCTGGGTTGTGCCCTCATAAACAAACATTGATAGAACTTCCATAACCCACATTGTTTCAATATGGCGATAGCAGTAGGGTCCTCATCGACCAAGATATCGATTTTATGGTGTTCCCTCTCCCTCCAGTGGACATACATCCTGTTCCATGACAGTTCAAAGGGGAGTTAGCTCTTTATTTTTTATTTTTTCCATACTTTTGAGGGTGTACATGGGCTGTATTGGACACAATCGTGTATGTACATTGGCAGACTATTCTATGTCTGCTTACATACATGTGATGTCCTTGGAAAACCCATGTACATGTAGGACCACCTTTTTTTAGGGGGGCGCACACCCCCAAAAAACAAAAAATATGCATAATTGAAGAATTGAAATACAAGAGGTATGCGTTTATACTTACTTGGTCTGAGCGGAAGTTTGTTTCGTCCTCTGAAGCTCCCGAAATCAACTCTTTTAGCAAAGAGGTCTTTTTTACCTTTTGGTTAGTTTTTAAATTGCAATGGTGAAAATAAGTTGTCAGCTTCTATTTATAGACTTTTTTGGCCCTTTTTTGCCACTTTTTTGACCCCTTTTGTCATTTTTTCTGGCTTAGATATCATTTAATGTGGTTCTTGAGTTTATTATTGGATTTTGTGATGCACTTTGCCTTTTGGTTTGGTAACGTTTTTCAGGAGATGGGTCACTTTTAAAGGTCCTTTGGTAAAAATTTGTTTTTCAACTTTTTGCATATAAGTTAGGTTTCCACCTCCACTTTCTACATCTCTTTGTCTTTTTATCTTTTCCAAAGGATCGATCCCACCGAAGTGTGACCCAGAACCATCATTGATGTTTTAGAAGTGTTGTAAATAGGTGGTAGAGCCTACCTTTACATGGATGCCCTAGATAGATCCTTGTTGCATTTTGGCATCCATGTTGTCTCTAATGACTTTAGGCTCAGGAGTCCTTATTTGTCTTGTCATGATTACGAGATTGAGCCTCATTCGTCTGATGCATCATCACTCTTGGCCTCACCCTCATGACTCCCAAAAATGAACATGCTTTGTTGTCTTTCAAGATCGCTTTGAAATCCAAAAGCAACATCTGACGAGATTACATTTATGCTTTTCAATCTTGTATGGATTAACTGAGAAATGTAACTTATTGGAGTCTCCTTTAAGCCCTTTTTAGACTCTCTAAACATGAAAATATTGACAAGCGATCTTGTTGACCTTCACGCTCTCCAAACTCAAACTTGAAGGCATGTCTGTCCGGTGGTAGTTTACCCCTTTTTCGGTCCGGATGGTCAATTTTATGAACAAAGGTATACTCTACGAGCTTCGGTTCGCTAGAAGAGTATTCTCAGGTATAAGGTTAACCCTTTTTCGGGCCCGAGGGACTAAATTTACAAAAAACGAACCCCCACGGAGTCCATAGTTAATCTCTTTTCAGACTCCATAAAATTGAAAAGATCGTCGAGTGACCTTGTTCCTTCACACTCGTTAAATTGGTCCAGAAGAACATCTACTGGCATGAGTTTACCCCTTTTTCCAGCCTATAGATTATAGAGGAAAAAGGTACACCTTGGGATATTCGTCTCATCGGGATAGTTCTCCTCAGTAAATTTTATACTTTTTCGGGCTAAGGACACTAAATCTAGAAAAAGGCAGTGAGTCCATAGTTAAGCTCTTTTCAAACTCCTTAAAATTGAAAATATTGTTGAGTGATCTTGTCTGTGTCACACTCACTAAAATGGTTTTGAATAGACATCTTTTAGGTGCTAGTTTACCCCTTTTTCAAACCGACTAGACTATTTTCGAAAAAGGTACCCGAGTGGAGTCTTCTTTTACGTTTTTTTTTTCAGACTCTCTAAAAATGAAAAAACTATCGAGCTTACCTTCTCTGGGCTCATTAAAAATTAAATTGAAGGGGGTTTCATTGTGTCTTTCTAATTGCATTTGAATCTCTGCATCTTTGGCCTAATGATGACTCTGTGTTTCTCTCAACTAAACCTTTGAAGCATGCCTTATACACAAGCCTTGTAGCACTTTACCTCTGCGACCTGACACCTTGACCCATGGAGGAATTTTCCCCGAGTGTCCTTTTCATGCACATGTCTCCTTGCTCTAAGAATTAGTGTGTTCCTTGCACCTGGAACTAGTATGCTTGTGACGCTCGTTCTTCCTTTGTAACGTAGCATTCTTTTATTCTTTTTCAAATCTCTTTAAAAAATTGAAAAAGACAAAAAAATAAAAAAATCTAAAAAATAAAGGACAAGAAATATATATTCTTTTTTGGCAGAAAAATGAGTCGCCCTTGGACAAAGCACATCCTTATTCTTGTTCGTCAAGCTTTGGGATCTAATATGACCTAAGGAAGTTGTTCTCGCTACATAGAGTTGTGTCCTCCTCCGTTTGGTTACTCTTCCAAACACATGGAGAGTTTGCGTTACCTCCTACATCATGAACTTATGTCAATGTCATGCTGCTTGAGTATGATCATATTTCGTGCTCTTGTCCAAGGGAATTTTAACCTAACCTAAGTCGACCTTTCTATATTTTGTCTCTTGACCTTGTTCCCGACCATCCCAAAAGTCCAATCAAGTCCTTGTTTGAAATCAATGAATTTCTCTGCCTGATCATCAAGATCCTCTTGTCTTTTCCCGACGAGTTGTCAAAGACCTCTGGGTAGTGAAGTCATACACTCACATTTTTATTCTACCCAAGTTTCGAAGATCTTGAAGTTGTTTCTCAAGCTATGAATACCTCATCTCCAACCATCATGAGCTATTGGCTTCTTCAATATGGATATTATTCTTCTACATATTTGATTTTGAAATGTAGATCCGTTGTGTATTGCTCACAACTACACTTTATATGGTTATATGACATGGATCTGCAGTGTATTTGATTGTCAGCCATGATTTATTTCATCCCGAGCATGGGTATGCCTACCGCAGAGAGTTAATTGTTATTTTTTGCAGATGGCACCTCCCAAACTCTGGTCCCGAGCTCACTCATTTCATACATTGGTGAAGATTTTGTAGTGTATTTCAGCCATTAGATGCTCTTCTGACCTCACACATTAGGGGGCATTTGTTATAGCCCTAAATTTCTCTACACATGCATACATGGCCTTTGGTCCTCTTACTTACATTTTTTGCCAAGCCATCACTGAGTTGCTCTTCTAAAAAACCAAATTTTTGAAGATGTACGCGCCCTACTCCACTACTGCCTGTGTACATACACATGTTGCACCCCTACAAGCCGTGTATGTACACATGCTGCACCACTACATCCCGTGTATACTTGAAAAAGTTGCAAAAAATAAAAAGTTGCAAGGAATTCGTTGAGATTATGGGCTATTGGGTAGTTTCCCAACTAATCCACAACATATATCCCGTCACCCAACCAAATAACCATCCTTTTTTCATATAAAATGAGGTTTTGGGGTCTCATTCCACATCTAGACATAAGAACAATGAAACTCTATCTATTTCACATCCCCTCCTTGCCCCAAGCATTTGCAGCCCCTTTTGTGAGAATTGCCTCAGAATTCCCCAATTTGTCTTCCTTCCTCCATCATAAACCCATTATACTTCCAATGAATAAGGTTGAGAGGAGAAGCCATACAGAGGTGCACTTGGATCTTGGTGAAGAGGAGATCAGACTAGTTTCGTGGAGCAGTAGTCGACTTTGGTTGTAAGTGATCATATTATTATCAATAAAAGAAGTACTTTTCTTATCCCAAAACATGGTGTGTCGAATGTTTGCATTTGATTGGTGTTTTTATTCTAACATCTTACCCTTATTTATATATTAATTTCATGCTTGTAGCTTTCTGTTTGTCTGTCTTTGAATGGAGGCCAACCTTGGGAGGAGGTTTGCAGTCAACGAAGCTTTCAAGCGCGAGAGGATCATCACCAAACGCGGAGTAGAGGTACATTTACCCAATCCTTCTCATTTTTCTTTTCTTGTATGAGTTTGGGGTATGTTTGGGCTAGTTAGAGAAGTAGGATACATTTAAACAATTATTTCTCTACCTACATTGTAAACCCCGGTGTAGCCATAGGGGGGTTTTTCCCGCTAGCACCTGCACCGCTTCACTTTTAATAGTTCAAAAAATGATTTTATGCATATAATTAACTAAAAAAATATTGTAACATATATATCCATGGGACAAATATTTGTTGGGCATAGTGACATCATTTCCACATATATATCCTTCGCACGTGTGCACAAAAAAATGCTCTGTAAAAACAAGATCTAGTGTAATTTGAACCCTTTTGCAGATAATCCATAACATTCACCTTCCTGCACTCTTTCACTTCACAACTCTGCACGTCTAGATTTTGAGCGACAATGTAATTTGCAGCCAAAACATTTTAAATAAATTTTTGTTAAAAATTAGGAAAAAAGTTATATTGTTCAATGTCGAAGAAAACTTTGAAAACAAGTGAAGTGTTTGATGT